>JAZAYU010000815.1:0-146054 GCA_038501625.1 Corbicula japonica
ATCGATTTCAAGGGCACTCCAAAATTTCACTCCAAAAATTCAGCTCCAAAATTCAGCTCCAAGGTCAGACTCCAGACTCCACTCCAAGACTCCACTCCAAGACTCCACTCCATACTTTATACTATGCCGCCAAGTAGTGATTATTTCAATAAGATAACATGACAGACAAATGTTAAATATTCCATGTTCTGCGTGAAGCTGAGCAAATCGCGGCTTTATAAACAAACATGTTTAACATCAAGCATCCGGGGGAAGTTCAGCTTATCAGTGCTGGGGATCGGCGATAACAGTTAAACGACCATTAATTTATCTGGTCTCTGGAAAACATTCAATCCCACCAGAGTATTAGATTGCAAGCAGATCAACTTGCATTTATACATGTAGCTTCATGAACCGCATTGAACGTATACAAAACACATTTTTGACAAACCCGACCAAAGAAATTACTCACGACTAGCAAACTAAACATTTAAATGTATAGGTAAAAAAGGTGTAACAGAGATGTGTCATATACTAAAAATGCTCTAAGCGACGTATCCAAATTCATTGCTACAGTACATGAATTCTGTTTAATTTGCCGAGGCTTTTATACAAAATATAATAATTAAATCATTATTTTAAAGCATCTGTTCTTGTTTTAGTGCGGAAAACGCCAAATTAAAGCCCATTTCAAGGATTTGTCTCGCATTAGTGGCGGAAATAAAACTCGATTATATTCTTTAGTGATCTTTAGTCAAGTATGACAAATTGATAATTAATACAATTTACTTCTGAAGTTCGAAACGATTTTTGTTGGTTATTAAAATAATTTTTCTTAACGGCGTTAATTTACGGCCTAGCGGCGTACCGTTGCGGCATTGCGGCGTGAAGTTGTCGGCCTAGCGGACTAGTCTGCATAGTGGCGTGAAGTTGGGGGCCTTGATGATTGGCGAAATAGTGGCGTAATTTAAAGGCCTAGCGGCCTATCCGACCAAGCGGCGTGAAGTTAGCGGTCTTGCAGCCTGGAGGCATAATGGCGCGAAGTTGGTACACTTGCGGCCTGGCAAACTGGACATGAGGCCGCTAGACCGCTGAGTTCAGCCCGCTAGGCCGTCAAATTCATGCCGCTAAGCTGCTGGGTCGTAATCTTCAGATATCTTTCAAGTAATCCCATAAGCTAAACATATGATAACCAAATGGAAGTTCACCAGTGCTTCAAATGCAAATTGAAGAAATAAAAAAATACTCGATAAAATAATTTGTTATATGTTGACTGTACAAAGCGATCTGATTTTAGTTAAATAGTAGTGTATAGATTTAAATTTAAAATGTAAATGGAATTTATTGAAAGAGAACATGATGATAACAGCATTTCTGAACAAGAGTGCCAAACTGACACAAAATACGCCCGTCAAAATGCTGATCATCAAAGTTGCGCAACGAGCCGATGAAAATTATTCGACTTGAAGAGCAGATACCGCTAATGCAGTTTTTGGACAATTCAAGGGCCATAATTCAGGAGTGCCTGGGGGATTTGGCAGGTTATAGAACTTGGTCGAGATATTATGCCCACCAACATATTCACCAAGTTTGATAAAGGCCGGATGAAAACTCTGATTTAGAGAGCGGAAACAGTAATATTGGACAATTCAAGGGCCATAATTCAGGAGTGCCTGGTGGGATTTGGCTGGTTATAGAACTTGGTCGAGATATTATGCCCACCAACATATTCATCAAGTTTGATAAAGACCGGATGAAAACTCTTTGACTTTGAGAGCGGAAACAGTAATTTGGACAATTCAAGGGCAATAATTCAGGAGTGCCTGGGGGGATTTGGCAGGTTATAGAACTTGGTCGAGATATTATGTCCAACAACATATTCACCAAGTTTGATAAAGACAGGACATAACCTCTTTGACTTAGAGAGCGGAAAACATGTGGACGTCGCTCGCCCGCCCGTCCGTCAACCCGCCCGCCCGCCGCAGGTGTTCTAATAATACGTCCCGTTTTTCAAAAGGGCGTATAAAAAGTTGTTTAATGCGATACCATGAAACATTTTACAGTTAAACGAGGGCGCGATAATTGCAACGCTTCTTTATTAGGCAATATACCCATAGACATACACACTTTTTAAGTTCCAAAATATGGAAAGTGCAAGCTGTGGTTAAATTCATTTTAGTATATTATACATGTTTAGATTACTGTTTATGTAACATAATTATGGTCAAATCAAATAAATAAAAATTATAAATGGTTGATTTCTGTTGGTAATTACTTTCAACGCGGTACATGTTCAATCGACCAGTACACAATTTTGTATTTCGATTCATGATATCTGTAGGGAAAATTTATGATTCCTGTGGTGAGGTGAACTGATCAGCCAGCAGATAAAATCCAGGATAACACATGTGTTAGCCTGGCGGTCAGCTTGATGGTTCTAATTTTAATTACTTTTAATAATAACTCTACATATATCTTTATTTTAGTTGTCAGTTTCATTTTCTGATTTCTGTCGAACCATCTATGTTATGAGAGCTAATGGAAGGTAAAATCAGAAAAAAATTATGTACCTTAGTTTAATTACTGGATGACTGGGAATATAAATTATAACAGAACATCGGGACGGAGGCCAGTCTAGGCATTTTGCACGAGGCCGATTGGCATATTAATCGCTCAATTGTTTAGTGAAGGGTGCCAATTTTGCGGGCATTAGAACGAAACGTTTCTTGTTTTGCGGTGCTTTGAAATGTTTATTTGGATAAAAAGTGAAAGCATCAAATCTGAGACAGGTAAGCAACTAATTTTTTTAATTTCTCCACAGTTCGAAAGAATATCAAATTGTTTTACCTAGTTCATATTTATCATTTCAATTAACATTTTAGTAATAAGCTAAAATAGTTATTCTTAGAATATATCTCTAGGCCAAATTTTAACCGTACTCTTTTCAAATCCGAATTTATGCGAATTAGGTGCAATTTAATTTTTTTTTCAAAGCAGAAACAATTGCATGAAAACCTCCATGTTATACCTTCTATCGTTATTTATTTTAACTTTGCAAGGTGATACCGTTTGGTGACTAAAAACTGCTAAATCGTGTTAATATCAAATTGACAAAGCTACATTTTTGAATAAAGAAAGACTATATTTCAATGTAAACATGATGAAATTGTCTGGAGTTTATAATGGTTAATTTTGATGAACTCTTAAACCGTATAATCTTTCCACGAAATCCAGAGAACCGAAAGAAAAATAATCCATTGACAGTTGAAAGATCTATGTTTACGAATCCAGTCAAGGTCAATGGAAAATAATCTGTTATTCTTTGGCTTGGATGAGGCCCAGCCCTCAAATGAAGATCGTGAAAATCCAGAGGAGGTTGTTCGTACTTTTTTGAAAAATTACATTCAAGATAACCCTGTTGTGAATGTTGAATGTCCGGTGAATACAAACAATATCAAATTTGAAAAAGTTCACAGAATTGGAAATCCCATTACAGCCCGCATGAACGGTCGTTCCCGGCCTATGGTAGTCACTTTTTCATCTCTTCATGATAGAAATAGAGTACGAGCGGCTGGTGTCATACTTAACAAATCTCAAAAGATATTTAAAATATATGAACACTTCCCCAAAGAAATTGAGGAAAGGCGCAAGATTCTCTACCCTATTGCCCGGCAACACGGTGATCAAGGGCACAAAGTCTCCCTTGTTCGTGATCAGCTTTTCGTTAACCATGAACTTTATGACATCGAAAAAACCAAATTTATACCAAGGCAGAAACCGAAACCCTATGTCAGTGATCACCGAAACCGCTCGCCTCCTAGAGACGCTCGTCCGCGCAGACGGTCCCCTTCGCTCCACGAGCGATTTAGAGATAGGACACGTTCGCCCTCACTGTTTCGTAGATCACAGATCAGCAATGACAGACCAACAAGTCAGTCTGCAAAAATGGTACCGAATTATGCCAGGCGTCCGGATACAACGTTTGAAACGCCGAACCGATACCAAGTGCTTTCTCAAGAAAACATTGAGTGTGACGTTAACAATACGAAACGGAAAGCAGTATCGCCCATCGATGTAGACTATGCTGCAAAAAGATCGGAGCAAGTTGAGTCGGAAAACTCGGATCACATACAAATTACAGAAGCCACAAATGCGAAATTGTGTGATCAAACTGATAATCAGTGTAATTCTGAACATGTGGAAGGGCCCCAGATGGCTATCTAGGACATCTACGGAGGGTCACTTTATGCACGTGATTCACGTGATGACTGTCTAATTATATGTGGTCATTGTAAATGTGCTGTAAGATCAAATTGTTTACATTTTTGTATTGAACCGTCTAGACATGACGATGAAATTAGTCAGGTAAATTGTAACATACCTGTTATTGAAGGTAGAAATAGTGATCAGATATCACGTGACTTAAAAGTTCTTTCATTAAATGTGTGTGGGTTAAAGAGTAAGTGTTACTCGCCGGATTTCATTTCTTTTCTTAATTGTTATGACATTGTCGGATTACAGGAAACTAAACTTGACGACTTAGATCATTTAGAAATTCCAAATTTTGTTTTGTTTTTTAAAAATAGGAAAAGTATTTCGAAAAGAAAGTCTGGTGGAATTGCTTTGGCCGTTAAAACACATCTAGTTAAACATGTGAAAATTATTGAAACAGACAGTAACCTAGTTTTATGGTTCTCTTTAAATACAAATTTGACAAAATTACAAAAAGATAGCTTATATGGTGTAGTAATTATACGTAACCTCCCCGACAATTTACTTAAGAAACGATTTCCGTGGGTTTATTGTATCAAAAATGTATTAATGAAAACTGGTCTAATTAACATATGGGAAACACACGTATTTCCAAATACCAAGTGGCTTAAACTAACGGTCAAACAAAAACTAAAGGATTTGTCTATAAACGAATGGTTTTCAAATGTAGAAAATTCAAGTAAAGGTCAAACATATAGAATCTTCAAGCATAACTTTCAAACTGAAAGATATCTAGCTAATACACCAAAACAATACGTTTATCATATTTTGAAATTTCGAACGCGAAATCATAGATTCCCAGTAGAAACTGGCAGTTGGTCAAGAGTACCAGTAAATCAACGTTTTTGTACAACATGTGAAGGTCAACTAGGAGACGAATTCCATTATCTATTCCAATGCCGACTATTTGAACAAGGTAGAAAACTGTATCTTAAGCCGTACTACTATCGAAGACCCAATACTTTTAAAATGGATCAACTTCTTAACACAAATAACCAAAAGGAATATAGCAACCTGTGCAAATTTATAAACATCATTATTAATTATCGCTTTTAATGTACATTACTTTATACTCAGTCTGGTAAAACATGAGAACGCTGACATCTTAGTTACATTTCGTTTAATGTTAACATTCATATGTAAATTTTTGTGCTTATACTTGTATTGTGTTTGTCTATAACTATGTTACATGTAATAGTATTTGACTCTCCGTATACATGTATCAAATAACCTCATTAAAGTTTCTGTTTATGTTAATATACTACTTTGTAAGCCTCGAAAATATCAGTCATGTATATTCTCATTTTGTCTTAACTGGCATGAGAGAATAAAAGGTTTTTGACTTGACTTGACTTGACTAATCGTTGAATAGCACCCTCATTAGAACTAGACAAGCTAAATATTTAGTATTTTATCGTGTTTGTTTGAACCTTTATTTTAAGTCGTTTGTATACAGTGATAATAAAAAGGATAAACATCTGAAATCAAGAAAGGCCAAAATGACAAAAATAATTGATTTGATGATTGAAAACATTAAGAAAATGAGAGAATAATATATAATCATCTGTTATGTTTATATTATAAAAAATGCATATTATATATTATGGTATTATTTAATTTCACGGTGTTTAATTTTCGACGCCAACGAATACTTAACGCTGACATAAACTAGATTCACTCAGTAGTATTACAAATGTATTTATATAGTATAAGATATCATGTGGTTACCGGTGAATTGAAAGAAGAATATACCATTGACTAATCGTTGAATAGCACCCTCATTATAACGAGAAAAGCAAACTTTTTAAGATTTATCGTAGTTGCTTGAACCTTAATTTCAAGTTTTTCAAGTCTTAATATCTGACATCAAGAAAGCCCATCATGACACAAATAATTGAGTTGATGATTAAAAACAAAAAAAAAATAAGAGAAAAAATGAAAATCAGTTAAAAATTCACAGTTATATGTGAATAATATCATCAACTTTTATGTTTATATTATAGAAATGCATATAAAATTCTTTTCGCGCAGTAGTATTATCCACATAGTATACGAAATTATATGTTAATATTCGCTGGTATTTGATTTTGCGCACATTTCCAAGCGCGAAATGCGCGACTTTTAAGCCCACGCAAAGTATAATGATATTTCAATGCACTCCACAAAAATAATTCAGTATCATTCAAAATGTGTTACTCGGCTCTAGACGAAACATATTTTTGACATAAAAATGTTAACGTAAATAACAGCTGAAAGTTTATTATGAAAGATTAAAGTTGTTAAATATGCAAATCACGAGCGGCCACAAACAAAAGACAAAGATTCCCTACATATCAATAACGTTTTGTTGATAAAAAGAAATACATGCATATAAGGATTCGCCACGCTCAAAAACACAGTACATGGTCAGAAAAACCCGCGCTATGCTAAATACATGAATAACTTTTAAATAATAAATATCTGTTTTAAGTACATTTATGTTGTAAAATTGTTTTAGGGGTTTGCAGAATGGAATGACAGTATCATAAAACAAAATGAGGAAAAGGCAAAGCTGAACCAACATTAGTTCACGTCGTCATAAGTCATGAATCAAGGTATTTATATCGCTTTTAATGTTTTTGTTTTTTGACAATATCATATGTATAATATTAAATGAAAAGAACATTCGGCTTATTGTATCATGTACAACTGCGGACAGAAGAACAACAAGCTCACGTGGAAAATAATTTTGATAGTATTTATGTGAGACTCATTTTAATGAAATGTTAACAATAGTAACGAAGTAAAAACAGTACTGTCTAAATGACATGCGCTTACCCCGAACATTTAACGATGTTTTATAAATTTGTTTCTTGATTCATGCAATTAAGTTTTGTTCTGGAATCTCGTTTAGCAATCTTTATCGGATTAGACTATAGGTTTATCTCCCCGTGTGTCTCCCTGTCCGCAACAAATCGAAATCAAATCGCATTTATCAACTCTGGTCTTCATCGCTATTAAATGTTATAAAAATTACTCCTAGTGAATCACGGTGAATGTTTGATGAACATCAAATATTCAAAATCAATCCACTTTGACACCGAACAGAACAGAACAAATATAAATCGTTCTCATACAAAAGTTGGTTTGCAGAAAAAAAGATATAAAGGGAAACAAAATGTTATGTTGTGTTTTTTAAATTGCCGGCTAATGACGCATACTAATTTCGCCACCTGTAACACACCAATTAAATAAGTCGAAATGGTGTGTAATTATTGGCACTACTCTTTTTAATGAGCATGAGAAGCACGGTATGATAATATTATTTTCTAAATTTAACCGAATCATTTGTTCAGCTATTGCCAGTCAGAGTTTAACTATATTTTTCATGCGGTCTTGGCTAAATAACCGTTATGATAGTTTAAATTCTTCATTTCCTCAAATATTATAACGATAACAAATTGAAGCAAGTTAAATGATTCCCTTTTTTTCAGGTTGACTTCAATATGTCGGTCATACCCACCAGGATGTAGAGATTCTGGTTTAAATAAAACGGTAGACATTCTACGCAGAACTAACGCTGGTACTTCTTAAATTACTGCACGAATACCATCAGCAAAACAACTCAGAGGTCAAAAGGACAAAAGGAAATAAGCAATAAACGAATTACTTTAGAATACAAAAGGAACTAACGACAGACATTTAAAAAGACTACAGTGTAGAAGGATCAATCTAGAACTAATATTATTTTACCATCGTTACTTAAAATAAATATAGAAGTTTTGGAAAGAAAATTGAAGTTATATACCTTTTATATATAACCGTCATCGTTGAACTGGTGGGATAGATACTTGACATAATATTACAAGAAAGTTAGCAATTTTCTTAAATGGAAGAACGAATGGAAAAATAAATATAGTTGCATAAGTCTTATTAAAAATGTAATAAGCTGAGGGTATAATGAAGCTGGGTTGGAACTCTTTAAAAGTTAGTTTGATTCTCGCATAATGTGTTTTCGCAGAATATGTTATGCTTATAAAAAGTGTTTGACCCTGAATTATATACTAACAAGGACTAGTTTAATGAACATCATATTGAGAAAATACTAATTGAGTTACAATTCATATTTTGTTTTGTAATTATCATCTCAGTTCTTATGATGTAGTAAGTGTATAAAATCTTGTGTACATACATAGAAACCATAATGAGTCACCTGTTGTAGGCGATATAGATGACCAATACACTCAAATGCTACAGTATTTTAGTTCTGTCATTATTTGTGATTCGTTTTTGGAAAGTTCTCTTCACAAACCTATGGATCATTCCGACAAATGTGTGAATCGTTGCCTTTTAAAATTTTTTTTTGGGAATGCTATAGGAATGAAATGATTCTGTAAAACGCACGGCTTTAAGTCTACTAAAAGAAGTTTTATAAGCATAATCTGTATTTATGGAAGTATAGTTTAATGACAAGTATGATCATACAAACGTATATTTTACAGACATGTATTCTTGTAGTTCTTTAAAATAATGAACCATTACATTTATGTTTTGTTCTAATTAAGATGAGATAAATGATGTAGATTTCTTAGATTTATTTATTTTACCGTACTTTTTTAATTATTTTATGCTTGCTACGTTATGCAATAACTTTTTCTCAACCTATCCGTTTCATGACTAAACATAAAGGCTATAGGTTTATGTAATCCTTAATTGAGTCTTCATATCGACAATTGATAAGTATTGAACGTAAAACTAGGAAAGTACATTGTTGTGCTCATAATTTATGTTTGAACGACCAAAATTATTCAACTTTTAATGCTCTTACGAAGTTGTTCCATAATTAATATTAATTATATATTTAAACTGAAATGTTTGCTGAAAAAGGTTCTGCACTAACATTTCGGTAAAGTTTCCAGCTGAAATTTCTGCTGGAAAGTGCAATAAACATTTTGCACCAGCTAGTATTGCGATAAATTTTCTGGCAGAAATTTCTGCTGGAAAGTTCTAAGCATATGCTCCGTCACAGTAAACTTTCCAGCAGAAATTTCTTCTAGAAATATAATGTTGAGAAGATATTGCAATTTGAACAGACATTACTGCTACGAGAGTGAAACTTCTAGCCGAAATTTCAGCTAAAATTATATAGAATCAAGGGTTATTATTAATTTCCACTGTTCCTATAATCATCATTTTGGGCCTTTAAGAGATTTTCAGCAGAAATTTCTTCTAAAATGATCAACAACCACTGCATTTACAAAGCAAAACGTCGAATATAGACAGTTGTTTGTTATAAAAAATCGTTCTGTAGCAAAACTGATTTCAAAAGGGAAAAAAAGATTTTCCCTTTTTATTTTGGACAGCAATAAAGACGTTCATTAAAATCTTTAACATCATTACAGGCTTAAGAAAAGCGAGCAACTGTGAGACATACATCCGTTAGGTGTTGCGAGAAGAACATCACCGTCTGAACCGAAAACTTCTATACTTAAATTAAACATCGTCTCTTTTATCATTTTTTTCAGTGGTGACGTAACCATTTTCAGCAGAAATATTTCGATCAAGGGAGTTTACTTGCTTTTCTGATGTGTTCGCTTCACACGGAGTGAGGTGTAAACAATTGAAAAATAACGAGTTGACAAACAGAACGCCTTAATTTAAACTATTGTCTTGTAATCTTGGAATCACTAAGTCTACATCCTTTTAATCGTTTTGGTTGGTTTCTTATTAAATGAATTCGATTCCACTTCCTTATACAACAGGTTCAAATTAGAATAATGTTTAATTGAAAGGGAGGCAATTAGGAAATTAGATATTTTAAAAAGCATTCATTTTACGAACACAAAAAATGCTGCTGATAAAATAACATGTTAAGTTTTTCTTACTAAATAGTTTTATATTAAAACAGAATAGGGAGCAGTGTTTAGTTTGTTTGACCTTTAATGGCGTTTAAGCAAAATCAAGGATTACTCAATAATATGACTACCCTTGGCCCAATAACAAGGCAAATGTGAATTCACTTGATTAATAACATTATATAATAAGGATCTTATGTTTCAAATAAATATCAGTTTGGTTTATTTTATCTTTCCTTTGTTTCTTCATATTTCCACCCTAATTGTAACAAATAATTACATGTACTCGTCGTTAAGGGATTTGTTTTTTCGATGATTTGATATGCTCAATTAACTCTTTTTCTACGCAAAACCCTCATCATTTCTTATTATAAAACAATAACACAACACAGAAAGAAAAACGTAATTTATTACGGAAATATAAACATTTAAAAAATAAAGATTGTATCAGTCAATATTATTGTTACAGTAATGACCAAACACCAAACACCCTAGCAATACCTGCTGATTTTGAAATTGATTGGCAGGCTTTGGTGTATCTGTTTATAAACGTATTGATTTGTAGTGCCTGCATATGTTTTTTTATTCTCAATATTTCAGTGTTTTCTCTACAATAGTTTATGAAATGCAGCATGATTCGGACCATCATGTAACCAGTGCAGATACCACTATCATTGTCTTAACTGTGTAACTGAGTCTCCGTTGTGCGATACGGAGTCGAGCTAACTTACCTTTGTTTATTTATTTCGTCCGCAATTGCTATAAAGTGGACTCCGTATTGCATCACTACGACTCAGTTCAACAATCAAGACACCGAATACAATCCAAAGTTTTATTGGAAATAACTGCATTAGTCTAAGTTCAAGTCACAGAATCTGCCGTTAACGATATTTTCGTTACTTGTTGCCTTCACCTGGTGATAATTCAGGTTGTATTTGATAGTAATTTTGCTTACTACAAGGTAAGAAGGTTGTAACTATAATATAAGACAATGTGGTATTAATACAAATGTATGCCGATATTGTTAAGGGCATTTGCTGGATTTGAATTTGAATATCGTTCTTTCGTATGTATGTTTTTAAATTTAGAAAGTGTAATTTACAACTGCATATTGGTTGCATTTCATTCTCAATATTTTTTAGCATTATACAATCGTTCGAACATTGATCGAAAACAAATGCTTAGCGAAAGCGGCATCATTTGGACCATCATGTAACCAGTGCAGGTACATTCCAACATTCCTATTGGAAATAACTGCATTAGTCTACACTGAACCAAAGTTCTAATTGGTCATCAATTGTATATGTTTACAATGGGGTCTAGTTTCGTTTCTTTCCTACATCACGAGAGGTTGTGGAAAGAATTTTTTTTGTCTTGAAATCAATTATCTAATGTATTTTTAATCTTTACTGGTTGTTTTCTGAAATGAATCCAATACCATTTACTTAAACCGCAGGGTCAAAATTAGATCAGTCTTTAATTGAAAGGGAGGTAATTTTTAAATTGGATACTTTGAAGTGGATTTAATTAAACAAATGGGCAGTTGATTTATAGGATTTTATGTTTCTCCTACTTAAGAGGGGTCATATTAAAACAAAACAAGGAATTAAGATCAACTTTCTGTTTGCTTAACCTTTTTATGCAAGAAATGCATTTTTAGCAAAATTAAGGATAACTCTCGCCAAACTGTTCCAAAGTCAAGTATTACAAGATTAAAGCTGAAGTCGAAGACTGTTGATGGCACATGATCATAAATAAAGAGTGATTACAATGTCTTTCTAATAAAAAGATACGGACAAAAAGTGACCAATTAGAACTTTGGTTGAGTGTATGTTCAAGTCACAAAATCTGCCGTCAACAAGAATTTCCTTGCAAGCCGTTCTTTTCTGGTTTTCATAAAAGGTCGTACTTGACCTTCGCTTATAATAAAATATAACAGTTTGTTAAACGATCGACCAATATATGTAAACGCATTCAAAACAAATGGTAGTAAGAGGACACATACATAAGTACATAAGTAACATAAGCATAAAAGCTGGATAATATATAGTGATACTTTAAGAGAATAACACCGTAATAAGCACCCAAATGTAAATATCGATATCAAAACTAATTTTATAACACCATAATAGAAGACAGATAAGAAGGGCACAAATCGAAGTATTGTGTTATCTTCGTAAATGAGCCTCAAACAGTGGATTGTTATTATTTTGCAAACATCAACCTTTACGTTCTAGACCATGTTATTATTAGCATGTATATAATATCGTGTACTTGATAATAGTCTTAGATGGCATTTAGTCAATAATTTGTAGACAAAACACAACAAACCATATTTTGAAGAAATATAGAGGCAGAAGCAAGGAAGGTTTTGATACATTGTGCGCTTTACCAATGTTCTAACTAAACCGACAATGAAATTTCAATTCTTCCGCATTGAACAGAAGTAAAGTTTAACTCAGATTTTACATTTTACTGCGTTTGATGAAATAACTATTAAAAAAACCCTCGAGCGTTAATAAACCAAGGACATTTAATCGAGGTAAAACAAAACATTGTATTGAATTGTTAAAAATAAATTAAGTATACACATTTAAACAAGATTTCAGACATAAATCTTCGTTAGCGAAGAATATACCCGCCAATGACGATTTTGTGACTTTTTTCTTTTTACCTCTACCTTGATTAGCTATTAATAAAGTCCGATTGCAACACAGAAGAATATGTCCTGTACGTAGTTTGGAAATGTACATATTGATTTGGAAAACAAATATCATGTTTCATCGCGCTGCATTCTTTTATAAAGAATGACTAAATGATATGACAAGTAAGATGCACAACATATCATTCAATAGAAATCGCGTGAACATTACACAGCTTGCCTAAGCAACCAAACCGCGTAATAAGTAAGATTTTAGTTGTTGTTTAAATTTTGTAAGGCGCTCATAATTCACCCGATATGAATTTCATATTTCAAACGATGCCTTTTAGAACAAAAAACATATAAAATAAAGGCAGATGCCTAATAAAATAATACAAAAAAAAACAAAATTAGAAAAGCTCGACATATGAATATATGAAAGAAGAACGAATAATACGATAATGCAATATTTGACGTTTGAATATTTGTGTTGTTAGTTCAGTTTATAATAATCAATATATGCTCAGTGTAGTCAGATTCCTTTGACATGTTTGAAGCATAATTTATCGCTTGTAGTAATAGTCGTCTCCGGGTGCTGCAACGAACATGTTGTCTAGTTGGTTCCGGATCTCTGCGAATGTTGGTCGCTTCTTTGGTTCGTACATCCAGCACTTTTGCATAACGGCATACCAGCTGCAAATGTCAGTACCAGTTTAGATTAAGTTTGTTGCAAAAATAGTTTGTCTTTCAATCTCTCAATGATATTAATATTTAAAAATATTAATGATATACCGTGAGGATGATGTACCGATTCTGATTTTTTTGCATTTTATTTTCTTAAAAAAAGATTTAAAACGACACATATCGAAATATTGCAAGCTTGGCTTGATTGAGCATTATGGGCATTCATGAAAATCGATACTACAGTCCACGCATCCAAGCCCTTAGGTTTAGCTCAACTCAATTTTTACACAAATACAAAAATCATGCTCAGGGACCTTCATCGCGAAACAAATAACAGCACTGATCGAATGTATACGGGGCGACATGTTACGACCGAAAAAAACGCTACAAACAACGCAACTGTGATAATAGAATGGAAAATAAACTTTGAAAGCTAAGAAACACGACAAAATAACAACATATTGCAAGGTCGGTTAGATTGAGCCAGTTCTTCGTGAACAGAAATGCAGGTGTGTAATAAGACAAGATGCCATTACAAGAAGTCGTAAAACTCCACTCCATAAATTGTAACAAAAATGTTTTTAACTAAAATATTATTCGGTTTTGAAATTGAAAATCATCACATCTGACATACTTTGCATATTCTACACAAACTAAATGTAGGTAAGTTGACAAATTAATATTTTTTAAATCATTTGTCGCAAAAATTTCTTACGTGTCATCACACTGTTCAGGTTTTGGTAGACGTTCGCCTTTCTTTATCCTGCTTGGCAGATCTCTTCCCTTCCCAGTGTATGGTGATTCGCCTGAAATGTTCATATTCGTAAGGTTCTTTTTTGTTCCGAAGCCAAGAGATCACACAAAAGCGATTGAAACTCAACGCTTGTGATAAGAGTATTTAAAACAAATGCTTCAGATTTAAGACTGGTATAAAATTTGTGCTCTAAGAGCTTAAACAGTGATAACATTGCACGAAAGGAGGGAAATGGCACATTAGTTCCGGAAAGGTTCTATCATGTTATGCTTTTTGTTTGTTATAAATGTATTACTCATTAAATAGACGCATTTCTGAGGAACATCTGGAAAGCAACTGAACAAGATAAACATGAATATTTAGGAGGATCAGCTTGAATGAACCTCTAGCCGGACAGTAATTCATGCAAATTACTACACACGACACCTAGCTCAATGTTTATGATTCTATTTACTTCTAATTAAAAAAAAACAATTCACATTCTGATAAATCTCATTAAACGGTTTGCGTAATATTTCGAAAAGAAAAACGTTAAACTTTGTAGAAATTAATCCATATACCGAGACTAAATATTTCCCAGAGGACCACAGCATAAGACCACACATCACTCTTCTCTGTGGCTTTCTTGGTTGAAGACATACATTCTGGAGCCATCCATTTGATCGGGATTCGTTCCTAGAGTTTGGAAACATGTCGAGTCAATAATTTGTTAATTTGTAATTCGGGAGGCGCTCAACTGATCAAGAAATTAGCTAAATGTTGCAGCGGACTATCAGTTAAATATTTATTTTGAAAACAAATTCAAATAATCTGATCTTTTTAACTTTAAAAACTTTAACAATTATTTCCAATAATAATTTAAGTAATCCATAAGCATATTGTTTCATAAATTAGGAGATAGGCTTAACATTATGAATTTTAACCAAATTCAAAACAAAATAGCGGACGACAACACAATGTGGGAGGACAGAGGAGGGGGAATAGAGTGACGTGCTGTTCATGTCTACGGCTGATCCGTAAATATTGACATACATCAATGGCTATTTATCCAATCAAATTTAAGACTCTTTTGCAGTACAATAACAATCTTACATGTATTACAGTCTTGAGTTCTGTAATTAATATCTAAAAAAGGTTAAATATGCGAGCCATTAAAAAAATTCAAAGTAACAACACCAGCATCAATTACATGTCCTTATGTTTTGACCAGACGCTCATTGCCGTAAATATTAAAATTCACGGGTTTTAAGGACAAGTGCAACATGTGCGATGCCTTATAATTTATACAAAAAAATTCTTCAATATCACCATTCTCTGTCAGCAACTTAAACATGTTACCTTTTTACCCTGCTCGGCATCTCCGCCATCCTCTTCGTCCGGTTGTATTCCAAACCCAGCAATCTTCACTTCGTTCAGAAACGTAAGTAGTATGTTGCGTGCAGCCAACCGACGATGGACAATCTAAGAAAACAAAAACAATAATGTGAATTTCTCTATTATATTTAAAACAAAAAATACTGTTATTGAATAGTTTTATCATAGAAATCAGTTTAAAGACGCCATTTCAGTGTTTGTTATTGTTTCTGCTATTGTGGAATTTCACAGTAATTACTGGAAAGATTGATTTTCATCGACAATGATTGTTTTGTAAACGGAAAATGTACATTATAGAAATTATTATGTCCAAAGTCATCTGTTACATGTAGCTGAAAAAACACTATAATAATAAATACTTCAAATACTTAATCAAACCTGTTTGCTTGCTAGATACTCCATGCCCTTCGCAATATCCAGGCCGAAACGGAAAAGGTGTTCTTGCAACTGTAGTGTGACATTTTTCTTATTTTCCATCAGGTAGTCTTTTAGCGGTCCATGCTCGCAATACTCGTAGATGATAAACGGTCCTACTGTAACAGTTAATTCACAATGAGCCAGATGTTTCTAACTCGCTTTAGAAATTTAACCGTCTTTAATCTTTAATCTTTTCTCATTGTTTTATTTTGACGCCGCATAGTTAATTTTTTTTTAATCTGTTGCAGGATGTTCGTCGATATTTTGTGTCATTAAAAATCACAAATCTAATTTAGCTGATGGTTCAGCTGATCCCTGAACTGCGTCATCATACATGTTAGTATAAAAACAATAAACAATGTGACACTATTTCTGGTTCATTAAACGTTCATTTTAGCCGCAATTTGGTATATAATGGCATGTCCGACTTTGCACTTGGTGAGATATTTTTGGTGATGATGAGATCGCCTTTAGTTCACAGTTCGTTAAAATACAAATTGGAGAAAAAAAACGCAAATGCATACGGAGTATTTTCCATGGGCAAGTTTTGTTCGCACAACTAATGCATCCGGTGCTTTTGCTTGCACATGCATAACACATCATCACTCACTGAAGTTTAAGACTAAGCCTGCGTAACCTTTTGATATATGAAAGGGATATACACAAGTGCACCATAATTTATTTTTATTGTGGCAGATAGCTTCGTTGATGCAGATGACATATTCCAAGTATTTATCCACTAGGACAAGTATTTATATCAACATTTATCATTTAAGTAGGGGACTACCGGATGCCGCCGCAGACGATATAATCTTCTTTGCCCATCTTGTATCCCATGCGACACAAAAAATCTTAAATTTAAATCAAAGAATTTTGAAATCGTCAAAATTCTCTTATTTTATAACATAACTCCCACAGTATTAAATGTTGTTTTGTATACTTACAGGCCTCGTCGTTGACGACAGCTCCAATAAATTTTAATATGTTCGGATGATCTCCGACCTTAGATCCGCTGAAGTTGATTTTCGCTTTCATTGCAAACTCGTCGTCTGTCGTATATCCCTCTGCATATAGATACCATTTATATCGGTGAATGTAACGAAACATATCGTTATGTACAGTAGTCACATATTACTAGTCTTAAAACATATATCAGTGGAATTCGTTGTCTTTATTTGTCATAAACTTGTAAGTTGAAGTGCTTTTGGATAATTCAATTATATGTTAGGAATGTAAAACGTTTTAAAAGAGCAATGACGAAAGCTGTGGAATTCGATATTTCTTTTTACGGGGAAAAAGTGTCCTGATTTAATACCTTTAAGAGTTTTAGCTACAACTACTTCGCCACTCTTGCGCCCCTTAAGTCTAGCTTTGTAGATGTTTGCAAAATTGCCGCTCTTTATGAGAGTTTCCAATATCACATCGTTTCTGTCAATGTGCCAGATCTGAGGACCTGCCATATCCATTTCACCGTAGATATACAAGTCGCTGTTACGTTTCTGAAACACAAACTTTTATGTTAATCGATATCGGCTTTACATACTGCATTTGTATAATCCTTACGTGGAAAACTAAAGACAAATTGTTTTGATTGATTCTGTGTAATAGAGACAGCTGATAAGGTCCTTTCCACCCAAGAACGTGAATGGACGGAATATTTTCATGAAGCAAAACATGACGGGCCCGTGATCGATGTGAAACAATGAAGTGGTAGAATAGAGTATTTGTTAGTTAAAAGAATTTACGGGCTATTCAACAGCAAGTAATAATAAATCACTGAAACACTTAGTTTAATAACAGTTATCCATTTATGTCATAAGAGTGTTTGAAAAAAATGCAGTAATGCACACTTTTATTCTTTTCAAAATGATACAGAGTTTAAGTTGACAAATGCATTTATCTGTTTTAATTGTTTCGCTTAATTAACATTATAGCAAGTATATTCGATTGTTTTAAAAACCATACACAATATATCGACTTCTGTTTCGATGGTCTACCAGCCTTGACCATTGGTTCTTGACCTACATCACCATGCACCGTCCTTCTTACTCTTCGACTGAGGGCTCTCGACATCTGCTGTGCCCGTTCAGGGGGGTGAATGTATCCTTTACGAATCAACACCACCAATGTCACCGCGATGAGTGCGACAATTAGAAGCACCGCTGCAGAATACACAATGCAATGTTTTACCAGTATGTGTATGTTATTTGTGTGTTTGTTCGTATTTTTTAAGCACAACCTTCACAACTCGATTAAAATAAAAATATATACATATAACATTATAAACCTTACAGCTGAATATGAAATAGTAAGTAATTTATGTAATGAATAAAGTTTGTAACAGTTAAAAATAAATATGATCAATAAAAATTGTAACAATCAATAATTACTATGATCAATTAAATTTGTACTTGTAACAGTTAGTTAATAATTTATGCGATCAATTAAATTTTCAAGTAATCTCCTTATTAGAAATTTAATTGTTTGTCTGAAGTGGCCATACATATCATTGAAAACGTCTCCGTTTGTCATTGAGATACTTATGATACTTGTAAACGACATATTAAGGAATGTTGAGTTTGTTCTCAATGTTTGATAAACACCAAACATTCCATATGCCACGTTTTACTCGTATTCAAACATAAACGATGACCAAGTCAACATTATGCATTAGTTTTCAATTTTTTTTTCGGTTTCATACACGCAGTGAAAATGTAAATAAATGAGCCTACAGTATACTTCAAGAGTGATAACAAACTATGGTTACTAATTTCAGAACTTAATTACTTACCGTGCATTTGATTTTTTTTTTCAAATCAACCTATATTTTCTTTTCTTTATTAAATGCATTTAAGAGAAAACAATATTATATAAGACAGTCTTAGACTGATCTTTAACTTTTTTTTTTTTTTTTTTTTTTTTTTTTTTTTTTATATCAATCTTTATTCATCCAAGAAAGCAGATAATACAATGTAATTACTTAGATAAAGCATACAAACATGTATGTTTAACATGAATTATTATAAAAGTGGTCTATAACTAATAAGCTTTCAACAGATTCAATCAATACGTGTGGTTGTTTATACTAAAACTCCGAATGTTTGTTTCTCATGAATTGTTACAAAGATGCTCTATAACTTTATAAGCTGTCCAGAGATTCAATTAATACCTGTAATAGTTTGTATAAAGAACACTGAGTCTATTCAACAATAATATTATAATGATGCTCTATAACTTTAAAGGCTATCAATAGATTCAATTTATACATAGAAATGTTTATATATGGATCACAAAATGTCTGTTCAACTTTCTTTTATAAACGTGTGTTATAACTATAAGCTTTCAAGAGATTCTTTTGTTTTTGAGATATTTGAGAAAAAAAACAACAGAAATTTAAAGCAGAAAAAAGTATGTTAAGGTGCAAGGAAATCTGTATGTGGCGGTCCTCACAGGCAGGTGAGAAATACTAAGGTTAAAAGATGGGGGAGACTGGGAAGGCTAAATAAAACTTATGTCAGTAAAGGATTTCTTAAGTTAAAGCACTTGTACTATTGTTCACTGTTTGCAGATAAGGCAGCAAATTTATTCCAAGTATTTGTAAATTTGTCTAAAGATGCTGATTTTTGGGCATTTAACTTCAGAACAGTGTAATATGTAGACATCTGTTTTTTAAATCCCTCAATACTTGGTCTTGTTTTACTCATTTTGCATTTGTAAATATATTGTTTAGCAATAATGAAAATATTGTTTATCGCAATTGAATGAAGAGCATTTCCCAAAATTATGTTTGTTTTTGTAAACTCAAAATGTACAGATGGAAACTTTGTAGTTAACCATACTTTTACTCTACTGAAAAAGTCTTTGACAATTTCACAGTCCCAGAACAAGTGAACAAGAGTCTCTGGGTGCAGACTACAGAAAGAACACAGGTTATTATTTCTAATTCCCATTTTATGTAACAAGTTATTGGTACCAAGTAATCTATGATTAATCCTATACTGAAACCATTGTAAGGTTGGATCCTTACTGATTCTAAATGGAAGACCATATATTGTTTTCCAGTTAATTGTATTTGTGTTCAAATCAACTTCCCATTTATTTGAGGAATTCGGTAGAGTTTTACTTATATTCATCGTTTCATATATTGTTCTACATCCTTTTTCGTTGGCAAGAATAATTTTTGAAATCATGGGAAACATTGGGTTTTGTTCTTTTAACAGATCGTTGGAAAAGTTAAATTGTCTCAGATAATCTTTTATGGACTGGATAATATTTTGGTACACTAAAAAATTACTGTTTACTTGATATTGTGCCTGAAATTCTGCATAGGTGTAGAATCTACCATAGTTGGATAACAAGTCATTTACAAATATTATCCCTTTATCAATAAATTTTGGGAAACAAAAGCTTTTCCCCCCTATTTTAAATTTATGATTATGCCAAATTGGCAAAGATAAAAATTCACACCAAGATTGGGGTTCTCTAGTCATTGACAAAGATATGAAACTGTTCCAAACATCCTTCCAAAAAATATTGTGAATGGAAACTTTGTTTCTGATGATATATTCACATCCAAATTTACTAAAATTTTCAATAAATGGGCAAATTTCTTTTACCAGTATAAAGTATTTTGTGTTGATTTTGATGTATCTTCTTAACCAAGTTATCTTTAAAGCATTTATGAATTTTTCTATGTCTGGGACTCTTAAACCTCCTTGGTCATAGGGTTTGGTGATTACTGTTCGTTTCACTTTGTCAGGGGCTCCGCTCCACAGGAATTTGAAAAACAAATCTTTAATATTTTTAATTATGTCTAATGAAGGGTTTGGCAAAGATATGAAAAGATGATTTAGTTTTGCAAGTGCCAGTGATTTTAAGACTATGTTTTTTCCAATTGGGGTTAAACTTCGTTTTGACCATGCCGTCAGAAGACTTCTTATGTCTTTAATTTTGTTTGTGTAGTTTAGAGCTACAATTTCATCTAAGTTAACTGAGAAGGAAATGCCTAAAAGCTTAAAGTTTGTTGTTTCCCATTTTACACCAAGTTCTGGGTTTATTAAATTATTATTTCCCTTTAACGACCCTATTAATACTGCAGTTGTTTTATCCACATTTACTTGAAGCCCTGAAATTTGAGCATAAAATTTTAAAACTTTTAAAGCATTAATAAGTGACTTTTCAGTACCATCTAGAAGTAATGTAGTGTCGTCTGCGTACTGCGATATCACAAATTCTGTATCGTTAACTCTTATACCTGAAATGTTCTTATTCATCTTAATTAATAATGCGAGAATCTCTGCGCAAAGAATAAAAATATAAGGGGACAAAGGGTCCCCTTGACGGCAACCACGTTGTATTGGGAACCAATCGGATAAATGTCCATTTATAAGGACACAAGACTCTATATTTTTATAAAATAAATATATCCATTTTTTAATATCTTCTCCAAAATTAAAGAAATCTAGAACTTTGTGCATAAATGACCACGAAATTGAGTCGAAGGCAGTGGCAAAATCTATCAATAACAGCATACCTGGAATATTGTGTTGTTCTGTGTAGAACATAATATCATATACAAGTCGGACATTATCTCCTATAAAGCGCCCTGATAGAAATCCACTTTGATCTTCACTTATTATATCTGGTAAAACGGTTTTAATTCTATTTGCAATACTAGCTGAGGCGATTTTATAAGAAACATTCAATAAAGATATGGGACGCCAGTTTTTTAAATATAGTTTATCTTTATCACCTTTTGGAATACAGGTTATGACACCTTGTTTGTCGGTTATAGATAATTCTCCTGTTTCGAAAGCATAATTAATAGAACGTGTAAGGAAATACCCTAAATCAACCCAAAATACTTTGTAGAATGCTGGAGAAAAACCACTATTTCCAGGAGAAGAATCATTGGACATCTTTTTTAAACTAGCAAGCATTTCTGCATAAGACAATTTTCCCTCCAGCGAGAATTTAGTATGTTCTGAAAGTGTCTTAACTTGTATATTCTGTAGTAAAGCAGACAAATTAACATCTTCTACATTTTTAAGTGAGTACAGTGATTTATAGTGCTCAGCAGCTTCTTTAAGGATATCATTTTGTGTTGTTAAAATCTGACCTGATTTGGAATATAAGTTAACCATATGTTTAGATATAAAGTTTCTGTTCTCTAAATTACAAAAATATTTGGTTGGTTTTTCCCCTTCTGATATCCATTTTGCTCTTGATCTTATGAAAGATCCCTCTAGTTTTTTCAACCGTATATCTAAAA
The DNA here is from genome assembly GCA_038501625.1 of Corbicula japonica. Lineage (NCBI taxonomy): Eukaryota > Metazoa > Mollusca > Bivalvia > Venerida > Cyrenidae > Corbicula > Corbicula japonica. Next base: position 22,227 of record JAZAYU010000815.1, read on the forward strand.
GTTCTTTCTTCTTTTTATCTTGTAGTTCAGTATCACTGATAGCCAATTTTTCTAAAGATTCTATTTCGGATATTAATTCTTGTTCTTTTTTATCTTCTTGTCTTTTTTTGAATGTAGCATATGAAATTGTGTTACCCCTTCTTTAACTTAATGTGCTCCCAATGATTGATTTCTAACATTCAAAATAGCTTTTATAATAAAACGATGCAATAAATTCCAAAAATATTTTTAAGTGACTTTCCATCAGGTGGCAAGCTGAATATTAATTAACGTTTATTTCGATGTAATGTGGCCGTTACACCATGACTACTGGCCAGCGTTCTATGACGTTTAAGGAAACGTTGTTAGTATTCCATGGTTGCTGGGATAGCGTCAGAAGAGTGTTGTATGAACACTAGTGAACATCGGTGAACGTTGGAGGTCGCTGGGAATCGGCGGAGAACGGTGGTCCGTAAAAAATTTTGAGCATGCACACACATTTTCACTGAGACCAGCGTTCTTCAACGTATAATTTTAAACGCATAATAACGTTGAAGAACGTTCGTGGAACGTTTTACTAACGTTCACCGAGCGTTGCATGCGTTCGGCTATCGTGAGTGAGTCGTGACTTATAATAAGTGTTACTTGGTTGGTACAAATCGTTTGTTTGCTGTGAACCACTCACTGGCGACCTGTCAACGACCGCTGAAGGGTTCCCTTGCGCACGCAGCGTGTGACTAAAGTAAAACAAGCGTCCTTTTGGCGTCCATTGAGCGTCATTCGAGCGTTACCCGAACGTACATGCCTCTGCACGCTCATCTAACGTTGACAAATCATTCTTGGCGCGCCAGTGGCACGTGAGAACATGCTAATGGTTTGAAGCTCTTCTTACTTGGTCGCTGTTACACACTTCTAGTGTGTTAGACACACGCTAGTGGTGCGTTAGACTAAACGTAACACACCAGATATGTCATCATCATTCTAGAACGCTCAAAACATGAACGATTGAAATGTTCAGAGAACGTTGATCAGAAAGTCATAATGTGACGGCCCCTTAATGTCGACCCCACTTGGATGGTTTTGTAAAATATTCAATACTTGACAGTGCGAAAATATTTCATTTCTTTTGTTGTAGTTGTGCAACTGGGGTAATATAAATCGCGCGTTGAATAGATTTGTATTTATCCACGCATCATATCTCATAGTAAACACCCTTGTTAAATACACAGCGGACCCATGGACTGTTGGAACCTAAACCGTCTACCAACTGAATGTCTTTCAGTTTCGGGAAATATAATGATAAAATAGTTACACAGGGCTTGGTCAGGGGAATATGGTGCATGTAGAAAACCTCGAACCATATCCTCGTTTGAAAACGAACTAACAATAGCAGACTTTGCGCAGGGGCGTTGTCACGCAACGGAGCCAGTGGATGGTCGATGTTTATTTAAGGTTTTTTAGCATTTTTTCCTTATAAAATTTACAAGTCACATATTTTTCATTTGGTTCAAGCAGTTGCATTATAGAATCACGGATATCAAAGGAAATAACAAATTAAAATTGCTTTTTTTAGTACTGGTCACTGTTTGTGTGATTGAGGGGCTGCAATAGCTTTTGGAAACCAATATTTCGGTGTTATGTTTTCTGTTAGGTTAAAAAGTGTATCCATGTCTTATCTCAACTAGTAATATCAGAAACATTTTGATAAAGTCAGCCATGCTTTTGTTTGTTTAACGTCCAATGCGGGTATTATCTAGCGGTAATACGTATCATTTTAAATAACGGTTTTGATGCGGAATACGCTTACGACTGAAATACCTTCTAGCTATCTGATGAACAGTAATGCTTGCATCATAATTAACCACATCAAATATTTGTTAACCAGTTACAAGTAGCAGTACAAGGACGTAATGCTTTCGATGCATCATAAATGGAATCACACCCAATTTTATACGTCTTAATCCACCTCGTGACGGTGGCAAACGACACTTCATTCTGTCCATAAACAACTGATAATTTCTCGAAAATCGCTTTTACACTCGCTATTGGATAGTTTCCAGAAAGGCTGGTTTGGGTTTTCCTGCTATAAAAATGCGGAACAAACTAAGTCTATTGTTACCATTTTCCTATTTTGTATTTTGCAGAGGTGTTCATTGTGTCCTTTGAAGATTTGTGAAGTTTCATCAAATTGAAAATAGCACCATCCGTTGAAAAATATTCTAAAATAACGGGCAATACTGACAGAAGTGTGGCCAAAAAAGTATTACAGTTTTAAAAATCACATTGGTTTAAACCATCCGTTTACAAAAACCTGGAAAAAAGACACGTTTTTTGTGGGGTTTTTTGGTTAAAAGGAGAATTGATTGGGCATCAACTAATGATAAAAAAGGCAGATGATACTTCAAGTAACCTTAACGTTGGTATTTGTGGAGAACGGATGTCTTGTTATATAATTCTGTACGATTTTCGTGCAATGAAATCCCGTGAGAGGCTAGGCCGTTCGATCATCAGTTGCATTACTTCTGAAATGCCTCTCGTATCAGAATAGAAATACTAATCTTCATAACTATCGTGCTCTCAACGACCTTCAAAGGACGTAACTGATAACAGCTCTAATGGAAAGTATTGGGAGACATTTTAAATCCGCCATACCAATCAAACACCGCTTCTGTGATATTTAAATAGATGAAAAGGGAACTTTGAAGGGAACTTTGAAAACCACCTAACACGACATTCATGACAATATTTAAGAGAAATGCTGCTTACCGACAGCGACTCCAGCTACAGCTCCCGAGCTTGCACCACTAGCTTCTGGTTGTTCTGCAAATTAGATAAAATTCATCGCTCCTGACATATGCACACATCAATTGTACAGGTTTAAGGTTAATGTTCGACACAAATATGTCATATTTATATATAAACATATGCTCTCTTTTCCTATCAGGCTTGTGAGTGAGTTTGGGGGCTGTTTCTGTGAAGTTTTGCTATTCCTGATGTGTATATTTCACTTTTTTGTTTCAGAATATGATAGATAATTATGTATTGGAATGAAAGGTCTAAGACATTTGATTTTGTAGATGTTGTCATTGGTAGTTTAGTCAGACTAAATGTGTCTAGCCGTTTTCGAAAGACCTAATATACATGTACATCTAACAGTTAAAGATAGACAGTATTAATGCGTTCAATAGTATTCATACTTGTTTTTACAGCCAGGGACCTCTCCGTCTGTGTTTCAGAGGAATTGGATGTTTTCATTCCGAAGCTGATCTCGTACTCTGTTTCAGGGTTAAGCCCAAGGATATCGAAGTATTTGCTCGTCCCAGGGGTATAGTAGGTATGTAATTCTATGTTGCCTTCTGCACTCTTGATTTTGAAATGAATGGGAATTCGTATTTTACCATAAATATTTGTAATTAGTTATACAACAGTTTTACTATTTCGATTTTGAACAACAGTCTTCATGCATCTTTAACTTTTTAAGTACTTCTGCGTTGTGACGTAATGCTATTCCCGATAAATATTCAAGGATGTAATTAAATGGAAGTAATCAGAAACAATGGTATGGGTATACACTTAAAAGTTAATGAAACATGTTAAACTAATGTATAGCAACAAATTATGGGTGTAACATCAAGTTTCATTTTTATGCTTATAAACAGTATACAAATTTTCCATCAATTCTTTGCAATCAAAAAGGTAAACCTATTTTCGTTTTTGTCTATATAATTGTAAAGAGAAATGTATCGCTTAAATGCCACATAGATCTACACTGTTTGTACGAGTAAAAATGTGGATGTGCCTCTAGCATAATCACTAATATTGTCGTGTATACATCGCCTTCAAAATCTAAAGCATCATGATCACTCTTACATTTTACACGAATATAGTTCGCTCGGTTTCTATAACGGTTTCGATGATTTCAAACAATTCCGGACACTTGTATAAAACATAACTAACAAAATTAAAAAAAAATGTATCCAATGTAGGATATCTCTGCGCGACATCATTTTAAAACTTTCATTACAGAGAAGTCTACAATTATATGCAAATCTCTTTCAGAAATTTAACAGATTTACAATGTACTTGTGCATATCAAAAGCATTTTTCAGCGTCTTTCTTTACACGAAACCCAAATGTATAGAACAGACTTTTGACAGGGGGTCTGAAAATATAAATCCTGCATATCACAGAGAACGCAAAAGCCAGAAATTTAAAACAGGAAGAATATCCTGTGGGTAATTGAATGGTATCCGAATTGATACTTGCTGAGATATTGAAACGACCCACCTTCAAACTCGCCGAAATATTAAAACAAACGTTTTATAGACTGAAATACTAATTGACGTGCTCAATGAAAAAACAATTTACTGATACCAGATACGGTGAGACTTTTTAAAAACGGCACAAACAACGCCATTGGGATATTGAACAGGTGAAAATGGAACTTAAAAAGCCATCGAACACGGCAATATGAAAAAATGCAGGCTCAGTGGGTAACTGGTTGGAAAGGTCATTGGAAAACAATTTGGATGTTTGAACTCGGTTGTAAGTTACACTAAGCTCACATTTGCCCGCATAAAGTTTTTTTAAAAAAGTATCGAAGTATATGTGTCCTTGATACATAACACTTCAAATTTACCACTCTAAACAGGTACATTAAACGTTGTTTTAGCAACGGATTGGAAAAAACTCCTCACGAAACTGTTTTAATAATAATTGGGTTAAAACAATACAATTGGAAAATATTACTTCATTTTATATAAGTTCGATATATTTCGGTCAATGTTATTTATTCCGTCGATTTAAGTGAGTACTTAGTATTAAACGGTTTACTGTGAGGTGCTGCAATAAAATAAATGTATAAGGTAATTTTAAAATAAGATCAACCAACTAATTTTCGATAAAAGTAAAGAAATATGGTGTGTTTAGCCGCACCTTTTGCAGAAGAACAAGCACTATTTCAGCTCTTCCAAAACACGATGATTTTTCCGGGAGATCCCAAGCAACCCGAAACCCGTTTGGGCTTGGGGACTCAATTCTGATATTTTCGGGACCATCGTCTGTAATACAAAAATTTATGTTTGTTTCCGTAAAACATGTTAGGTTAAGTTCATTATATGTCTGACTGATTCAGAAGTGTTTTGTTGTTGTTGAAATCTTAAAAATTCGTATAAGTTCGAGTAAGCTGAATTACTTGACAAGAAAGTCTTTTTAAAATCTGTACTTACACTTTTCGAGACCTTTTAGTTGTTTGACCGGTCCAATCTATAAAAGAAATTTAAATGAACATCTGCAACCGATAATAATTTGATAATTCCATAATTATATTCTACTTCACCGTAAAACAATACTTAATCAACAAAAATGGTTAATAATAAATGTAAAATTAAATATTGAATACAAAGTTCATGTTTCAATAACTGAATTATGATCAATAAACAGCTATACTGATGAGGTAACACTGCAATGTTTTATATTAATTTATCATGACCTTGTAATGAAGTATTCAAATTGTATAGGTAGTAACTCACGCTTACCTTTTTTATTTTGAACATTTCGATATTCAATTTGAGATCCTGTCTGCCCGTGGAGACCGAGCATATTGTATTATGATGTTACCAAAACCTTTGACAATTATATGATTTATAAAATAAGCAGAATCTAAAATTAAACAGTTATCTTTTTATACCTAAGTTTTTGATGGTTTTGTTTCCTACCGAGAATGTTGTCGACGTGTTAAGCAATGCCTGGTTGTATGCAGTCACTGTGACCACTGCAGTACTGGACTCCAATTCACTTTTCATTGTCATGAACCAACAATTGTCCAAGTCTAATTTCTGATTAGGCAAAAAACATTCGCCCCCAACGTTGTGACATAAAGGTTTTTCTGTGTCTTTCTATTGAATATAAAATATATTGCCATGTGTACTTAATGCAAAGTGTTTCTGTTAAGTGGCATCCAACTGTTGTTTAGGCCGAACATTTCAATGTTGCCATTGAACAATGAACTTTTGGGTAAATACATTTAACAACATTTGTTATCGGTCAATGTGTCTCAAACGATTCAGCTGAACTTGAAGCTAGCTATTACAGTTAAAAGCAAGATGAAATTACGCTTTAACTACATCAAAAGGCTTTAACAATAATTTTATTGCAATCAATCTATGCATCATTTCCTGTTAAAACAATATAAAAAATAAAGTGCATGTCGCATTATGAGAGAACATTTAATTAATAAAATTTACAGCCTCTTTCTTGTAAGGGCGATTTGATTTGATTTTGAATTCTATAGTCTATTTGAAAGTTTAAACGCGTCATTATCGTATTAAATTCAATTCATTTTCATCATTTCAAGTAGCACCTTGCTTTTTATTATGACGTTTTAAAGCCTCAAATACCTTTTTTAAATGGTGTTAAGTGGTTTTACGTCAGAATCACAAAGCTTCGTATCAATATTTATCATAAATAAAATCATTTTCTACTTTAATAATAACTTTTATCAACTTATTTAAGGTTAAAAGTCAAGAGTAAAGCAATCGACAAATAGAAAACAATTCTTCAAAGTATTCTGTTTTCGAATGTACGATGGATTGTGTCTTCAGATCGTCTAATAATTTTGTAACTTTGTCAATTTCGACGTATAAACAGAAACATAACATTTTATCTATTGCAACACATATTTTATGAATTGACATATGTTTACAAATATATGATAAAATAATCCCAATCCTATGCAATGGCTTTACCATTTGTAATCCTGCAAGAAGTCAAAAAGGTTCTAAAGTACTTTAAAAGTTTTCTATTTCTGTGGCTCCTCGGACGAGAACACAAGCAACAATCGAAAATATTTAATAATTTATTTGTCTAAAACTCATAACGTGAGACAATATTTCAATTGACAATTAAACATGAAAAAAAGAATGTAACAGTAATTAGCGCATGTATATTGTGTAGTTCTAATCTTTCATGAAAGTAGTACATACGCTTGTTGAGGCTGGAGCGAACCCTGTATAAACATCTCTGTCGGCTTTTCCTGGCGTAGATATTGTTATTGTAATACCAAGTTTATGGACACCACTCTGTTGATCAGAGGCAAAAAATCGCAACCTGAAGAGTTTATAATATGCATTGTTAACCTGGATTAATTATTGTGAAAAGATGCCTGTGTCTTAGAGGAGAATGGTATGCAATGAGTTTTCATTTTTATCACTGTATCAAAACTAACATATAAAACATGTGCGTTGTATTTATTATTGCCAGATCTGGCCGGAACCTAACGTTAAAGAAATATTAAAAAATACCAATCTAAGATCCCGGCAAAATGACTGGTTAAAATACAAAACAGTAGCGAAACTGACTAGTCAGAACATCATCCAAGACAAGCTTATATTCTCGTTTATAAACATTAGAGCATGACCATTTGCCCAAGAGTACTAAAGGGCTCTTAGGTATCTCGTCATTTCACCAAGACAACTCATACCTGTTTTGTGATATGAGAACCGGTTGGGGCAAGTGTGACGTTTGTGCACCCTAGAACCTGGTTTAAACTCACAGTGGCAATTTGTTTTGCCACTGACCGTTCCTAGGCGGTAACCCCAAAGGTTCTTTTTTTTCGTTAATTGTTTGTGGCGTCTTATTTGAATTGACATACTTATATAACAAACATGCTCTCTCTTCCTCTCTTCTTTCTCGCTGCGTAGAGAGGCTGTGTTTTGTGAGAGTGGCGATTCCTGATATGCATATTTCACTTCTAAAAATTTACCTTGATGTGTAGTTGAACTTCCCGTCATCAACGTTTAGTATGAATTCGTGGTCTTCACTACCCTTTTTTGAGATTGATGGTGGTGACGAATCGACATGAACTAACGTGTTATCGGTCTTCTTATTACCCATGATGTCAGTAGCTCGGACCCACACTCGAACCCTTCCACCTGATGCATGTATTAGAAAAAAAGTATTAATTAATTTCATTAATTGCAGAAAAATGAAATACAAATCAGTTCGATTTTTGACAAAACGCTGAGTGTAAAATCCTTTTTTAAACCCTGTATTGCCCATTCTAAGCAAAAACATTTTGCTATTAGTTTTAAATGCCAATATTTTTGTATATATTAAACAACCTTAGGCTTGAGGTAACTGCACCGTTGTTGTGTCGATGTTACACTTCCATATTTTAACCAGATATGTGAAACTTCGACATATATTTATATCACGTGCGTGCGTGTGTGCATGCGTCTATGAATTCAATATCTAAAAATGCCATATTATTATCCAGAACAAAGTTCATTGAAAGTTGAAACATCACGGGATGAAGATAAAAACATAAACCGTTACCGTCTGGTAACTTCGTCTGGAAGGAAGTACTTTCTTGCAATGGATCGACATTTTCCCATTTAGACGGATCAGGTTCATCTAAACTGAGCGTGTACTCTTTTGCGATTTCGAATTTCACTATCCCATGATAATTGTGTATAGCGTCTCGCGTTCTTTTACCTTCTTGGTCGTCTAGTGCAACGTATCTACACACAATTATATAAAATGTATTACAATCAGTTAAATATTTCGCAATTATATATGTGTTGCAGTTTAAAATCATGGTATTTGGTCGCCGTTTCTGACGACTGAAAAAAGACCTGCCGACTTTCAAAGTTTCTTTTTCATCCATTTAACTTCATCCATTTCACTTATCTTGTCTTCTTTAAGACGTCGCAAACATTGCAAACGGCGAAAACTGGCTAAAATTTCAAAACTGAATTTTGGGAGAAATACTTATTGCCACCTAGATTTTAGTAAAGAAATGTATTTAGCCAAGGATGTAGTTAATGTTTGCAAGCTCAATTTAGTCAAATTCATGTTCTAATTACCAAGCACGTACTAAAACTTAAGAAAAAAACGTTTGCATAAGAACTCTGGAATTCATGGACAATATACCAAAGCGACCTGAAATAAGTTTATGCTGGTCTACCATGTTTAGTGCAAATTTGTCAAAATAATGTTAGGGTTTTCAAGAAATTCAAGGAAAACTTACTTCCTGGTTCAAACTGAAACACTTTTGTACTTATATAGTCTTAACACTTTAATCCAAATAATATGATTTAATCGCTCTGCGAAATTGTAGATCTGATCTAGATCTGATCTGTATCTACACGGACCGCTCAACGGTCAGAAATAACCTAGTTAATCTAGAGCGAACAGTGTGGATCCTGATATAACGGCACGGGTGTGCCGGCTGCTCTAAATCAACACTGTTCGCTCACAAGATAACAGCAATATTCTATAGAGAAAAGGGGTTAATATAAACTGGTTTGAATTCCTGAAAAAAACATTATTTTTGAATTTTTAGCCTGTTTTCGCCATTTCCATTGTTTGCAACACCTTAAATCTAGTTTGACACCTTGGGGTCTTACTTATTTTTGTTATTTTATAAACAAAAGTCGAGGTAGGAATTTTGCCTGAACGACTTACACTAATCAAAACTATGTACGCTAAGATCTTCCTCCAAAAATGACCAAATTAGATTTTCATTCTTCATTATTCATGTCATGCGGACATATACACTCGTTTCACATTAAATATTAGTTAAATACATTAGTCGAAATGTTTCGATAGCTTTATTCGAGTAGCTGTTAGGTTTACAATTTACAACTAGCGTCTGAAGAGACAAATTAAAGCTAATTACACTCTGTAGCAGGTAAATACAAACACAAACATCGAAACATCATCTTGTTTGTTGCGGACTATACACTTTGGTTAACTCCGTGATAAAGCTATCACATATTTTAAACACTTTTCTGGTTATTAAACTCATCAAATTAAGAAGTGGGTCACAAAGGTCTGAGATGATTCTTACTTGAAATTTAAAACATGACGAATCCTAACAATTATCTTTTATGAAGAGATTACTGTTTGTCGTATTCGTTCAATGAAGGGCATTAAACATGAACGTTTGCTATTATTAACACGTACAAGATTTGACAACACGTTTATGTGTCTCTTAATAATAGCCCTTTAATTTAGGTCCGGTCACATTACATTCAATAATGCTTAATTTATGAGCGGTTATGGCTTACTTCTGACTGAAAAGCACTCCGTCATCCTGAATATCCTTAAACTGAATGGGATAGGGTTCTATAGCATTTAGCAACTTGTTGTCTTCGTGCAGTTTGTTTACAAAATGATTCCGCCATGTAACGTGTATTGTAACGTCTTGTCCTGAACAAACAAGGGAAATACAAATTTATTGACACGTTTTCACCAACAAAAAGCACGACAATAATTCTGAGAGCTTTGATTATGCAATATGATAAAATTAGACAGCCACAACTACTGTCAGCAGACTCGCAAGTATGCACGCACCCCCTTCGCACTACTACCTACCTACAATTCAATCAATAGGTGTTTCATTTATACTTAAACTTTTCCGGAAGCTGAATGATCAAACAACATAAACAAGGTTTTTCAACAAACCGCAATGGCAAAGTAATGTTATTGCTCATTTACGTTTATAATTAAAAATCATATTGCCTCTGCCTGGGAGCGAACCTGCACCGTCACGTCGACAGCGCCTAGCCCTGCAAATCCGAAAACCCAACCAACTGAGCTAACAGGGTCAACCCCAAAAAGGTTGATCGCATAGCCCTGATATTTGTTACAATCATTGCAGGACATCGGTAACAGGTTATTTTACTGATAACAGTACTGACTATATGTACGGGGAGACCTTTTACGGCCACCACACTGAACGAATAGCGCCACTGTGAATATTAAATGATATTGCCTGTGCCCGGGAGCGAACCCGCAAACAAACACTAAACGATGTGTGTAATTCATTGAATATTTTTGTTAACTGTTAGTACGGTACTGAAAATCACGACATTGACAATATTGCTGATTCCGCTCCCAAATCCGCCAGGCACTTCTTATCACTTCTAATCCATTCCTATTGCAATCAAATAATATTCCGATTGCATTTCAAATCTTTCACTCCTCATAATGCGCTTCATAACTATTTGAAGTCATCTATGTAGAGGATAGCCGTCTTCTCATCAACAGCCCCTTCCCCGATAAAAGCACAGGTGCCACTTGCCACTTTAATTTCCCTTCTTTTTAATATATACCCGTAGCTGAAACTCTTGCTAATATGACTACGCTGACAAAAGCTTATATTAATCACCCGTAAATATGAACGGTAGAAAAAAACCTTTTTTGTCGACAAAACCACATAAATCACATAAATCATTCCCGCTTCTTGATGCAAAATAAAATTATGAAAAGCTTTTGTCAAAGCTTAGTTTGACCAATTCCCATCCCCGGTTTGTCCGTCCGTAAAACCGTCTAAAAGATTTATTATTTATTTTAATAATAATGATCTTTTATATATCTCTGCTAATGGTGTTGTTGCTTGGTTGTAGTCAATATGAAAAAGACAGAACAAATAAAAAAGCGTTTATAATGATTATAATATTTAATACAGAATATATAGGCGATATGTGCCGAAAAGCAAATCGTTCCAAGTACGATATGCTCCGACAAATGTCCAGATGTGAACGATGTGCGCATAAAACGTCAACACACTTATGTTTTTCAGTAAACTAGTGTCACACTTATGGCGTTTCTACGGCGTTTCTGTGGCGTTCTGACTTTTTCTCAAAACGCCATCAGATCGCCGTCGATATTACATTTTTTTATGAAAACTCCACCTGTTGGCGTTTTCACGACGTTTTCACGGCGTTCATGGCAATGCCGCGGCGCTTGCACGGCGAGCTTGTGGCGACATCACAGCGTTTGGACACGATTAGACGGCGATCCCGCGGCGTTCCTACTACGTTGTAGGCGATGCACTACGTCTTCACGGCGTTCCTACTGCGCTCAAGGCGTTGGTACTACGATCTCCCGGCGCGTTCACAGCTTGTCTAGGCTCAAAATATTTCATTCTTGAACAGATCTCTGAAGAGTCAACGTCATGCCTCAGAAGAAAGTTGGAAAAGGGCCAAACAAAGTAATACTATGTAAAAAGGAAATCAATATCATATTTTTCTTATTATAATTATAAGTAAAAAAGCACAGGTATTTAATAAAGTGACGTCATTTTATTTAAAAGGTAAACGGTAAAGGTATGGGTTTATATTACTAGTGTAGGTAAATGTAATCGTCGTGAAAACGTTGTGGGATCGTAATACAAGCGCCGTAGCATCGGCATGAACGCCGTGCAATCGCCATATGAACGCCATGCAATCTCCGTCAACAACTCCGTCAACAACCGTGGCGACCTCACGGCGTGCTCACGGCGTTCTCGCGGCGCTCTGGATGATCGTACGGCGTTCCTACGGCGATTGCACGGCGTTCCTTCAGCGTTTTCACAAGAATGGCGATCTCACGGCGTTTGTAATTTGCAACAAAACACAAACGCCGTCACTCGACGTTCTAGGCGATTGCGCAGCGTTTTATGGCGATGCTACGGCGTTTCTACGGCGTTCCCACAGCATTTTACGGCGTTTCGGAATATTTCCAGAACGCCGCGGGAACGCCGTCCTTGTGTGACAGTAGTTTAAGGACGATTTGCTGAGGTAGGCATCGAGGTGTTTATATCCGTAGCAATTATTTGTATACCGATAATAATAATACCGATAATAATAATACCGATAATAATAATAAGAAGAAGAAGAAGAAGAAGTGCATAAACAAAACATTTTCTAATGAGCTCCCGTTTATCTTTTATTGTTTAAGCATGTTAGATAAAGTTACTTTAATATTGATTCCATTATGCCTTTAGTTTCCCTAGTGTTAATCCGCGGTAAAGTCGATCATAATAATGAAGTGTTGAGCACACTCTTGTCCGTCTGAGAGAAATGGAAATTGTTTGGTAAAAATAGTTCTTTGTTATACCTTGTGAAAATCTTAAAAAAGTACGAAAATTTGATGTCACACAGCTTGGTATGTTTGACGGACAAAATGGCGGACACAGCTGATGGTAGGTTGTCAGATGTATAATTGTTACAAATTTAAAAAGTACCTTATTTGACTACAGAGATGGTTATGCAACATTTCGAGCTAAAGATTTCACAAAGTACACTACACTTGCCTGCAGTGGTCGTCTGCCACTTGTATCCAGTCTCTTGCACAGCAGAACTAACGTATAGTAGACTGTCTCCCTCGTTATTTAAAGTAATGTCAGACTGGTTGTCGTACAAAACAAAACGCCTCGCTATCCTTGAGTTGTTTGCCAAATCTCTTGTTTCCATCAGAATACTGGAAGAAGAAACATCAGCTGTTCTGACTGATTTTAAAACAATTTATATCAAAACGTTTAGAGTGTCGAAGCATTATTCAAAACTTGAAAGATTTTAATAAAAAAAACTAAATACAACTCTGTTTTTCACAACACAGAACAGCACAGTAACTGTCTTTGCTATCCAATGAGGTAAAGTTTTGAAGATGATTTTAACGCTTCACCCGTCAGACACCTTTTCTAAACCTTATTAAGCGACTTCTGATACAGTATCACGTGGAGTTTAACTTAGAGAGAAATACTTTAACTTGCTGAGTTTATTAAAATTATAAGTTTAAGTGATTTTCCTGAAAGATTAATCGCACAAAAATGAAAGCTCAGAATAGACAGTTTAGTAGGAAACACATATAGTTAAAGAAAGAATTTTTCGGCGTTAGCTGTCTAAGGTCACTTTTGACCTAGTTTTTCGACCAATGAAATGTTGTAAATAATACTCGTATTCTCTTATTATGCAGAGGGAAAATGAAATAAACTATTTCGATTGGTAGCTATTTACACCAGAGAGGCATCTAGCAGGGTGGAGAGGTATCTAGTGGGATTTTTATTATTATGCAGCGGAAAAATCAAATAGATTAATTCGATTGGTTGTTAGTGGGTGTTGTATTGGAGGAAAAACATATTTACGATTTAAGTAACCAGTTAAGTCAATATTGATGGCTTAAATACAATATTATATGGAATATTCTTGGGTGTCAGGTAAACACTTGCATACAATACACAGTGTAAAACGAAAGAGAAGTGTAGATATTCCTAGTTCTTACTGGTTCCTTTCTAGTTCCTTTGATACTGATTGTTAATTTCAAGTACGAAATACAAGTTTACTGTAGTGTAGTGGCTAACACTCTCTCCTCTCAAGCGGAGGCCCCGGGTTCAATACTCAGGACGGACACTTTTTGTTTAAAGTTAATATACTTAAAAGTTGGTAGATTTCGCTCTTGTAACAGGCTGTTATTATTTATATTTATTAAATTTCAAGGACATTTATTCATCTTGAATTCTCACTCTACACGAGGTATTTTATTGAAACTGAATATTTTGCTTCAGTATCTTTAATCGACTTGTTATCACTGTATGAAATTGTTGCAACAGCTTCAACATTTCTTTTGAAAGACACTTTCAATAAATTTATGAGTTGTCATGATTCGGTCGCTTAATCTCTAAGTCATACTAAGAAGGCAGGGAGGGTTCGTCGACAGCTATAACAAATAAAATAAAATAACTAAACTGTGTCTGCTTTGCCTCTCTGTATTTCTCTCTTTCTTATATACATGTATATATAAATCTTTTCCATCAACGCCGTTTATCATTTTTAAAGATATTTCTTGTTTATATTAATATTATAAAAGAGACAAAACCTGTACATTCCAGGCTCTTTGGGTCTGAACACCGGATAATCTATACGCTGTGAGTGGTTAGGAGTTGCACTGTAAACTGGTTTAAGAGGGGACATTTCTGTCAGTCTGCCATACGGATCCGGATCTAACTTGAAAACCTCAACGAAGTATTCCAACACTCCCGACAAATCATCTGTCCAGCCTTTCCAAAACACTTTAATCGGGTCCTAAAGACAAAGGTTTTACATATTTTGACTTGGTAAATCGTGAGTAACTTTATGATCGTGGATAACGAAATATTGAAAGGCTTGTGGTTATTGTTGGAAGGCAGATAACATCATTGGAAAAAATATTATAACTGTAATTTATATTTTTCGATTGTTGAATACACACTTGTAATTAACATAGGCAAGAAAACTTCGAAAATAATGCATCAACAGTTTTCATCTTTTTAATTCTTACTTTTTGAAACAATTAAAATTTTTGAAAAGATCAAACTAGGATTTGATCAACACTCTTTCAATATCGTCGCCTTATTATTACAATGTTCTAAGTGATATTTTTCGAAAAATGAGATTTTTATACCGTTGTAATCGTGGAAAAAAGACCTATCTGAATATGGTTTCAGAATTGGTTGATTCACTTTAGTTTTTAAAATTCCCAATCACACAATGTTCTATCTTGCGGTTTATTCACACTCGTGTAAGGATTACACTGTTCTAAGTAACTGTAAAAAAGTAAGTTAGAACATTGTAATAATAAGGCGACGAGTTACTTGCGGAGAAAATAATGGTTAGTACTGGTTAGTCCAAGAACACTGGTTAGGTTAAACCGAAAGTAGAGAATTTTTAAAAAGTTAAAGATAAAGACTAAACACAAACTCATGTAATTTATAGACTTCATCAAAACACACACGCTGCTGTTTTTCTGAGCAAATTCGGTGGAATATGAAGGTTTTAGAGAAATCTGAAACTTTGAAGACGATTTTCTCCAAACTGTAAAAAAGTAAGTTAGAACATTGTAATAATAAGGCGACGATATATCTAATCAAAGTTTAAAAAATATATATTGGCGTAGCTTCGCAAGATAGTTTGCAAGACAAATGCTAATTGCATATTAGTGCTCTCCGGATTTTTTAAAAATGTACTTCAAATCTACTGAATATAAGTTTTCCGTTTTCTCATACCTTAGTAAACTCTTTTTCAACAGATAGTACTTCTGCGTCTGAGGTACAGCTGTCCCATGAACCAGCTTCCGAACAGTGCTTTGGGGCTATGAAATCAAAATTGAATTGTACCTGAAAAACACGCACAACAAAAAGATGTAGACGTATATTAAAACATACATTTCAATTTGAAATCTAACATTTGAGCTGTTCATGGTATACATGTTTGTAAAATACGAATTATCACCGAAATCGATTGATACTTTTTAATATTTAAGATTTTAATATTAATATAGCTATGAACTTCATTGCTCTGCATAGAGTTCAGACATTCAAAAAATTTGCACCGAGCTTAAATATCTCTCGCCACATCATACGTAAAGTCTAAAAAAAATAATAGTGGTTGGAGCCATCTACTTTAGTTTCAAGGAAATTGATTGAAGCAATCAAATGTGTTTTTTGTTCAAAGCAAAATAATAAGAATGCGTATCAAATGGCAATTACTGATTATGAAACATAATCATAGTATTTAAAGTCACAAGTAACTAAACCGTAAATAACACTAGACCGTAATTGTCACGAGTTATCTTTTTTACATGATGCGTTCTTTTTTCTGATTTGATGACAAAAAAGGCAAAAAAATCACACTTCAACCAAAACATGAAACATCGATGTTTTGGCAAATACAAATACGAAAACTGTATATTACAATGTACAAATGTCATTATCTTTCTGCTGCAATGTTCTCAAACATAAAAACAAATAGTCTTTCTAGCATGTCAAAATTTTGTATATTGTGCAAAGGGATATTGACGCAAACACTAACTTTATGATAAAGCTGTTAGTAGTTCAATTTCATTTGATATTCTGGTATGCATTCATATTTAAAAAAAAAAACAACTTTTATCGGGCTATCGACACAGTAACTGTTTTCTTCGTGTTTGAAAATGAGCATTGTGCACACCTACGCAGTCAAATAGTGAATATCGTGCACACCGATGTGTTTGTTTTAAGTTTTCCATTTCAGTGTATGTGTATCTTCGTAATTTAAAAAAAGATCTTTTTGGTGTTCGCACTTACATTTATTGTTGGCAAATCAAAATCGCGGCTTTGTCAACATTTTTGTCGCTCAATAACGGTTAGAGCTATTCTGACGGAGGAGACAGTCATTTATTTTAAGATGTGTGTGTGTGAAGTTAGCGGCTTGGCGGCCTAGCGGCCTGGCGGCGTGAAGTTAGCGGCCTGGCGGCCTAGCGGCCTGGCGGCGTGAAGTAAGCGGCCTGGCGGCCTGGCGACGTGAAGTTAGCGGCCTGTTGGCCTAGCGGCCTGGCGTCGTGAAGTTAGCGGCCTAGCGGCGTGAAGATGGCTGAATTTATCGCAATTAACGTTGATCTTAAAAACTGATTGAAATCTATTTTTACAGATATAATGTAAATTGCAGGGGTGTATAAAAAAGTTATCGACATGATTTAGCTTTTATTTTTTAAATCAAAGTTCTAGCTTATCTGCAGAGACGACTCGGAATCTATTTGTACATTCGCTTCCATGTACTCTTTGTAAATTACATTTCAGTTGATGATAAAGAACTAAGTTTGATTGTTTAACTTTTCGAAGCCTGGCGGCCTAGCGGCCTAAACTTAATATTTATCATAATTTATGTTTATCTTTAAAACGGCTTGAAATCGATTTTTACAGCATGCAATGTACATTTCAGGGATGATTAAGTAAAATATCAACAAAACTAGCTTTGATTTTTTTTTAAGTTTTCGAAGCCTGGCGGCCTAGCGGCCTGGCGGCCTAAACTTAATATTTATCATAATTTATGTTTATCTTTGAAACGGCTTGAAATCTATTTTTACAGCATGCGATGTACATTTCAGGGATGATTAAGTAAAATATCAACAAAAACTAGCTTTGATTTTTTTTTAAGTTTTCGAAGCCTGGCGGCCTAGCGGTCTAAACTTTATGTTTATCTTAAAACGTCTTGAAATCGATTTTTCAGCATGTAATGCACATTTCAGGGGTGAATAAGCAAAATATCAACAAGAACTAGCTTTGCTTTTTTTAAGTTTTCGAAGCCTGGCGGCCTTCTTGATTCTTTGAAATTGGATTTTATGCATGTTTTGAATGTCCAGCAGAGCATTCTGCGTAATGTTTGACGATAGAACAAATCCATATTCTGCATATAACCGCAATTACGGAGGCTCGGATCTGTACAGTCTTCGAAGCTTGTCAAACAATCTATACATGGAATCAGAATTTAAACCCTCGCAAACATATATGTTTACATTTAAGATATGTCCCTCTTTTAATGAAATAAATATCCGAAACCGAGACCAGCCTCGGATTGGTGCCTTACGTCTTTCGCTTTAACCTGGATTTCTTTGTTGAGGTCTCTTCTGGTATGTGGAATAATTTTCAGATCTCTTTTGTTGCGAGTAAAATGGTATATAAAACATGAAAACTGTTCATCAACTGGCGGAGATTTAGGACGACGTAATGTTTACTTATACAAAGAATGCCATATTCTGCATATACCCGGAATTACGGAGGCTCGGATCTGTACAGTCTTCAAAGCTGGCCAAACAATCTATACATGGTTGGAACCGGAATTTAAACCTTCGAAAATATGTATGTTTGCCTTTACGATATGTCCAAATTTTAAGGACAAAAGATACCAGTAACCGAGACCAACCTCGGATTAAAGCCCTCCTTCTTTCGCTTTAACCTGGATTGCTTTGGTGCGATCTCTTCCGGCATGCTGAATAATTTTAAGATCTCGTTCTGGCGATTAAAATGGTATATAAAACATAAAAACTGTTCATAAAATGGTGGAGATTTAGGGCGACGTAACGTTTAACAATAGAACAAATCCATATTCTGCACATAATCGCAATTACGGAGGCACGGATTTGTACTGTCTTCTAAGCTGTACAAACAATCTATATATGGTTGGAACCAGAATTTAAACCCTCACAAACGTGTGTGTTTACCATTACGATATGTCACTCTTTCCATGAAATAAATATCAGAAACCGAGACCCGCCTCGGATTCGAGCCCTAATTCTTTCGCTTTAACCTGGTTTGAATTAGTGCGGTCTCTTCAGTCCTGTAGAATAATTTTCAGATTTCATTATTGCGAGTAAAATGGTATATAAAACATGACAACTGTTCATGAAATGGCGGAGATTTAGGACGACGTAATGTTTACCCAGAGAAAAAATGCCATTTTCTGCATATAATCGCAATTACGGAGGCTCGGATCTGGACTGTCTTCTAAACTAGCCAAACAATCCATTCATGGTTGGAACCGGAATTTAAACCTTCGAAAATATGTATGTTTATCTTTACGATATGTCCCTATTTTAAAGAAAAAAATATATCGGAAACCGAGACCAACCTCGGATTAAAACCTTCCTTATTTCGCTTTCACCTGGATTGCTTTGGTGCGATCTCTTCCGGCATGCTGAATAATTTTAAGATCTCGTTCTTGCGATTAAAATGGTATATAAAACATAAAAACTGTTCATAAAATGGTGGAGATTTAGGACGACGTAACGTTTAACAATAAGACAAATCCATATTCTGCATATAATCGCAATTACGGAGGTTCGGATCTGTACAGTCTTCTTATCTGGTCAAACAGTTCATACATGGTTGGAACCAGAATTTCAACCCTCGCAAATATGTATGCCTACCATAGTGATCTGTACCTATTTGAAACAAAAGAAAAATCAGAAATCGAGACCAGACTCGGTTTCAAGCTCCACGTTTTTTTTTTATTTATTTGCATCGCTTTAGTTGAATTTCCCCAGGTCTGCAGAACAATATTAAAATCTCGTTATTGCTAGGCCGCCAGGCTTCGAAAACTTAAAAAAATTCAAAGCTAGTTTTTGTTGATATTTTACTTAATCATCCCTGAAATGTACATTGCATGCTGTAAAAATAGATTTCAAGCCGTTTTAAAGATAAACATAAATTATGATAATTATTAAGTTTAGGCCGCTAGGCCGCTAGGCCGCCAGGCTTCGAAAACTTAAAAAAAATCAAAGCTAGTTTTTGTTGATATTTTACTAAATCATGCCTGAAATGTACATTGCATGCTGTTAAAATCGATTTCAAGCCGGTTTAAAGATAAACATAAATTATGATAAATATTAAGTTTAGGCCGCTAGGCCGCCAGGCCGCCAGGCCGCTAGGCCGCCAGGCTTCGAAAACTTAAAAAAAATTCAAAGCTAGTTTTTGTTGATATTTTACTTAATCATCCCTGAAATGCACATTGCATGCTGTAAAAATCGATTTCAAGCCGTTTTACAGATAAACATAAATTATGATAAATATTAAGTTTAGGCCGCCAGGCCGCCAGTCCGCTAGGCCGCCAGGCTTCGATAACTTAAAAAAAATTCAAAGCTAGTTTTTGTTGATATTTTACTTAATCATCCCTGAAATGTACATGCTGTAAAAATCGATTTCAAGCCGGTTTAAAGATAAACATAAATTATGATAAATATTAAGTTTAGGCCGCTAAGCCGCTAGGCCGCTAGGCCGCCAGGCTTCGAAAACTTAAAAAAAAATCAAAGCTAGTTTTTGTTGATATTTTACTTAATCATCCCTAAAATGCACATTGCATGCTGTAAAAATCGATTTCAAGCCGTTTTACAGATAAACATAAATTATTTAAATATTAACTTTAGGCAGCCAGGCAGCCAGGCCGCCAGGCTGCTATGCCGCCAGGCTTCGAAAACTTAAAAAAAATTCAAAGCTAGTTTTTGTTGATATTTTACTTAATCATCCCTGAAATGTACATTGCATGCTGTAAAAATCGATTTCAAGCCGTTTCAAACATAAACATAAATTATGATAAATATAAAGTTAAGGCCGCTAGGCCGCCAGGCCGCCAGGTTTCGAAAACTTAAAAAAAAATCAAAGCTAGTTTTTGTTGATATATTACTTAATCATCCCTGAAATGTACATTGCATGCTGTAAAAATCGATTTCAAGCCGTTTTACAGATAAACATAAATTATGATAAATATTAAGTTTAGGCCGCCAGGCCGCTAGGCCGCCAGGCTTCGAAAACTTAAAAAAATTCAAAGCTAGTTTTTGTAGATATTTTACTTAATCATCCCTGAAATGTACATTGCATGCTGTAAAAATCGATTTCAAGCCGTTTTAAAGATAAACATAAATTATGATAAATGTTAAGTTTAGGCCGCTAGGCCGCCAGGCTTCGAAAAGTTAAACAATCATACTTAGTTCTTTATCATCAACTGAAATGTAATTTACAAAGAGTACATGGAGGTGAATGTACAAATAGATTCCGAGTCGTCTCTGCAGATAAGCTAGAACTTTGATTTAAAAAATAAAAGCTAAATCATGTCGATAACTTTCTTATACACCCCTGCAATTTACATTTCATCTGTAAAAATAGATTTCAATCAGTTTTTAAGATCAACGTTAATTGCGATAAATTCAGCCATCTTCACGCCGCTAGGCCGCTAATTTCACGCCGCCAGGCCGCTAGGCCGCCAGGCCGCTATCTTCACGCCGCCAGGCCGCTAGGCCGCCAGGCCGCTAACTTCACGCCGCCAGGCCGCTAGGCCGCCAGGCCGCTAACTTCACACATCTTTTATTTTATTGAGCATATTTCAGCTAGTTCACATGATTTGGTATTCGTCTACTTTATGGATAAATGACTGTTTTCTCTGGGGCGATCAGTGTAGATCCAGACATTCCGGAACAACCATGATCAGACGGCAAGGATGTGCCCGTTGATCTGGTTCCACACTGTTGGCTTATAGATAAATAAGATTATTTTTACGAAGAAACGAACAGTGCAGATCAGGCGTCGCAGATGTGCCGGCTGATCTTGACCTTTACAGTTCGCTCGCACACGCGAAATAACCTGTATAGGTTTTATATGGATTAGTGGGTTAAAACAGTGCTGATTTTCTTAACAGAAACTATATCTGAATATTGTGAATAAAAGGAACATAACATCATTACGTATAGCGAAATTAAATATGCTACATGTATCACGCTAAATAACTAATGTTTAATATAAACAAACATGGTTGAATCAATTTTTTTCAGTATGTTGTTATCTATATACATGTCTATACAAGTACAAGACGCGTTCTTTTAAGAATTATTGTTCTAAATTCATTCCAGTTTAACAGATCGCAATAACCCGCAATGAAAAAATCATCCTGAATGAAGCAAGCGACGGGGGGGGGGGGGGGGGGGGTCAGATTTTCGCCAAATTATCACTTTACTTCTAAGTGGGAGGACCTAGAAGGTCAAATAAATTTAAACACCAAATAAGTTAGAATTTAATTAAAGTGATCTACAGAAAATGAAGAAGGTTGCCTACGCCTTCTCCATTTTCTGTAGATCACCAAAATTGAACTTTAACATATACTTGTGATTTTTCTGTTTGTCCGTCTCACACTAGCAACACATTAAAATGGTTTCAAAATGTGGAATCACACAGTTGTCAAAATTAACAAGTTGTCAATCGACTGCTAGTTTGATTGTTTGTTTCTTCGATATCATCGATGTCAAATTACCTTTTATTTCAAGATCACACTTAGAGATCATCTACTTTGATTAAATGCTCGATATCCACGTGAAAACGTTGCTCCAGATTAAACGTTTGATCTTCTCGGTTTTCTGGGTTTCATTATTTTTAACAGAAGTTATATTTTATTTTTTCCAAATCGGTTAATACGACATTGGGAACTATATGCCAGTACTGGGACATGAACCCGGGCCTCCCCTGTTTAATTTTATTTTTGTTTAACACAAAATCAACCCATCTGGCAATTTTCAGATTACCATTTCATAAAAAGGTGAAATAGGCTTTCAAAAAATTGCCATATCCACATGACGCAGCCTGTCAATACAGCAATAGCCAAAACAATACAGAGAAAAGGAGGGCTTGGTTTACAAAATGACCAATTTTAAAATAGACATCACAAACAAAAAAAGAAAAAAGAAACCGAAGGAAAATGCCTTAGAAAGCTCCTGAAGTCGTTACAAAATTGCCTTTTTGGGTATTTAAACAGGTTCTATGATGACGATGATGACGATGATGATGATGATGATGATGATGATGATGATGATGATGATGATGATGATGATGATGATTGTTGTCTTATGATAAAGATTATTATTATTTATTTATTACTATTATTATTATTAACATCTCTTTTCAATAAGTATTTTATAAGAAGATTTTAATGATAATAATAATAATAATAATACTCGTAATAATAATAATAATAATAATAATAATAATAATAATAATAATAATAATAGTAATAATTATAATACGATGATGTTGATGATGACGACGATGATGATGATTATTATAATTATTATTATTAATTAAATCCTTGTGCTAATACATATATACGGATGACAAAAATGTTTAGAGATGACACACTGCTCAGTTCTATACTAGAAGGGAAAAATCTAATGTCTATATCGTATCGTTCGTAAAGCCCATATTTATTCCAGACTCGTTTTCATACTAACCTCCTTTACATCTTGTAGACCACGATAGTAATTAGTTGCATAAGGCGCACCTCTTTGGTCAAGGTTGATGAGCTTCTGAAAGCCTCCAGAATTCGACTTAAATTTTATATTCAACCTTAAAAAATGAACGTTTTTTTTTACGCAAACAAGTTGTGTAAAGAATATCCAACAAATTCTTAATCTTAAACAAATGCCTTAATTAAGTAAACCTTCTAGATTAAATGTTTTTTCCCACAAATGTAAAAAATAAAATTTGAAGGATAGAACAAAATAAACAACACTTGCTCTGGAAATTTACATTTAGAAACCTGGCGCTGCTTATAAATATCAGGTGTGTAACGTGATAGCTAAACTAATCACAAACTTAAATAGTGAGGTTTTGATTTTTGAAGAACTTCATGTTGTGTGCGTTTACTGCTGTTCGAATAAATAAGTAGTTTGTTCTACTAATCAAAGTAAAGTGTGTTTTGAAAACTGAAGAAAATTTATAAGTAAAATAATATATGAATTATATTTGGCTGAATCCAAAGAAAAACAAAAACGTATATAAAGGCATCATACTATTATTTTGTTTGTGTTTTTTGTCGTGGTTTTTTCAATCATGCTTCTTAAGTGAATCCCACATGACAGATTTACATGTACAAATGATAAATTAAACTTTTGGACCTGTCCAGTCTCTTGAAATAACGTCTTTAGTATACGTAAGTTTCATATTGTTTCTATGCATGCGTTTGTAACAAAGCATTAAATGTTGAAAATTTCAAAGAATTCAAATTATAAATAATAACAGAAATATTGCAAATTAATGTAGTTTATAACGCCTACCAGTCTCCATGTTCGATTAAAGTTCTAAACTGGTCATCATTCACGACACAGCTCGCCAGTTCCAATGCCGGATTATCTCTCGAGAAACCGCCTTCACACGGATAGGTTTTGAAAGACCCGGGATCTCGTATTATGCTTCCTGTTATGTAATTAAGACACTGAATACCACAATACATTACATAATTATAGCTGATACAGCTTTAAGGTTTTATTGTGATTTTTGTGGTTATAAAACCCGTTCAAACAATAAGTTATTTTAAAATACATGTAGATTATCTTAATTGTTGTTCCAAAAACGTCTTATGAACAGATGCAATCTTAATGAGTTTACTTTTTAAAACATTGTATGTGCCGAGAATCTCGAGTGAAACCTCAAATGTAAGCCGGAAAAGGTTTTCTTAACGCTGATTTGCATATGGATATAATTCATATCACGAAACGTTTCTAAATATTTAAAGTTTATTTCAAAAAGAATATTTTATTCTTATGGTTTATGATGAAATAAAAATCGACAGTTTACATTGTTATACATTTTGTATTTCGGTTACATTGTTATACATTTGTATTTCGGAAAGTTAAAAAATCTTAAATAGAAAATATGCGCTCTTGTCCTTGTACATGCATATAGATTCTTACTAATAGTAAGACGGGGGGCGAAGACAATTTATCTACATATATTTATCTGCCAGTGTCATTTCGTGACAAATTTGATTCAGGCTTTCGAAGAATTTCGTAGTTTGATCAAGAAGATGCGCCTGTTTGTAATATTTGATTCATAGACATTCGTTCAACATACTAATATAATGTTGTATTGAGCTATTGAATGTATCATTTAAAAGCCTGCACGCGTACAATCGCATCCGTCTGGTTTGCGAATTAAACGGTACGCGACCGAATATAAAGAATGTATAAGGTCTAAGGCATACACATTTTATAATACATTTTTCAGTTTGGGTAAATAAGAAAATCATTTGACGCATATCAGTCTTAATAACTTTTATTTTGATAGGTTGTTTAGAACGTACCAAATTTATAATACTATCTTATAATACTACCTTGCTAACGTATACTACTCACCAGATCTTGACACCTTGCTAACGTATACTACTCACCAGATCTTGACACCTTGCTAACGTATACTACTCACCAGATTTTGACACCTTGCTAACGTATACTACTCACCATATCTTGACACCTTGCTAACGTATACTACTCACCAGATCTTGACACCTTGCTAACGTATACTACTCACCAGATCTTGACACCTTGCTAACGTTAACATCGATGGCACTTTCCACTATTCCTAGTTCAGCTTTGCTAACATAGGTTGGTCTTTCTGGGAGATTTTCTGGTTGTTTAAAGTAAGTCTCGTACTCAAATCGGAGGTTGTTAAAACGTTTCTGATTGCTGGTGAACAAAAATATCACTGCCATAGAAGATGAAGAGTCATAATAATATCAAGAAATATAAACAGTAAGGGTATGACGTCGTCTCTGTAACGTTTAAGATTACAAGTTGCCAAACGCAAGTTGCTTGGTGTTTATAATGTAAGAATTTCACCTTTTAAAAAGCGTTGAATGATAACTGCATTAAAACAAGAATTTCTCGCAACATAATGGAATTTTATTGTGCTAAATTAAGTTTATATCGTAGATTGATAGTTACACCCATATGGTCTCCAAGTTTTTCGATGATGTGTTGGTTCCCTCGAGTGTGAACATGAAGTCCGTTCTGTTGTCAGTTCTTCTGATATTAGATAACGTTACGTTGCTTTTACCGACAATGGGCTGCAGTTCCGTCCGAGACGCGTTGACTAGAAATGAATTACATGCAAGTAATGTTTTCAAAATCGTAGTACATGTCAATAAACGTTATCCGCTTAATATATATAATAGCCATTATGAAATACCTATTCTTGTGATACAATATTAATAAAATACAGAATGGGACTTTGACGAAATGAGTTTTGCACTTGATCTAATAATTAAAGCAAACTGATACATGAAGTTTTGGAGGGAGGGCAAGCGAGCGAACATTCCTTCAGACATTAACAGACAATAAGACAGCGTTTAGCCATGAATACTGAACAAGGTAAAAGATCGTATATCTAACCGCTCAATAAGTAATTGTATTGTATATACAAAATGGAACACACACAAAATGAATTTTTCTAGATCTCCAGAAGTACTTATTTTAGGATATATTATTGTATTATAGGGAGAGAGTTTATTTGATATTATGACGTCCTGTCAACCTATTACTTTAAAATTGATTTATATACATATCGTGCATATTTTTAAAACAGCTCTTAGTTCGTGATAAGAATATCTTAAATCTGATCTATTTTCTGGTACGTTTCAGGTCCTGTTCGATAAAACTCATTTTTTTTCAAAATCTTTTTCATTTCCAAAAAATATTGTAACATGATTCACTGTAAATGTAAATACTGGAAAAATGTTTTACAGTTTATGCAGCCTTCGGCATTGCTTCCTTTTATAAACCCAGGCTCACAAGTACACACGCTGCCTCCTACACAGTCGCCCGGATAACACGGTTTAACGTAGGAACATACCACTAAACAAACAATACATATGACATTACTTTTTGAAAGTTCAATATAAGCAAAAACATAGACACCTGAATTAACTGACAGTGCCTAAATCACAAGATTACCAGATTTAAAAAAAAAGGTTTTCTTTACCTTCACCATCAGAGCAATCTATGGGTAGATAACATTTGTAAGTACGCATATTAAAACATGAGGCTTAAAATCACAACGAAAATGGATGAAATGGATAGGTTAAAACGTGTTACTTTACTAGAAAAGGAGGAAAACAATTTATTGAAACACTCCTTAAAATGTGGGCATATTTCATTTCGGAAAATAATTGCAGGTAAACTCAACACTTATATTTCGTAAAATATCTAAACATTTATAGTTCATCACATTTAATAAACACTTACAATAGTTTTACTTTACAAAGCGACACGTGGGCAATGTTCTGAATCTGCAGGCAAGTAAAAATGCTACGATTTACTAGGATGCCAAAAGGATTGTGATTTATACCCTGCAAACGAATTTTATTCACTATAGGCTTTCGGCATACCTTTATACAGACTTTTATTAAAATGAACTTTTTATTGTGAACTTCATTGGTAGAATAAAAAATCGAATTTGCTTTTTTAATGATATATATTATGAGGATATAAGTAAAATTTATTATACTAAGTTTATGTTTACACTTCGAATTATCTCTTGCAATATAGAGATTTTTTGGTTTAACAAAATAATACAATGTATCAACTTAAGTCACCTGTTGAGCAAAATGGACCTTGTGAATAGCTAGGACAATTACACTCATTCGGTCTCGTACATGTTCCGCCATTCAAGCAATTCGGTCGGCATATAGCTGGAAGACATTAAAATCATTTTTGAAGTATTATATTAAATGTGTCCTAAGTTCGCTTACTTTCATATTTTACCTCGTGGTATTTAAAGAACAGTTTCAACCATTTCAATTGGTACATGTACATTTAGGATAGTTTACAAGGAAAAAGACAACGAAAAAAACATCATAGTAATTTCCTATATGTTTAAAAATATACGAACACAATTGATTGGGAATAAAATTACAATTTTTATCAAACACGCCTCGGTGTTTTTGTTTTAAAACTGAATGTATCAATATTTGATATTGTGACATCAAAGCATGACAATAAGGAGTGGTTATAGTTTGAAATGAGAAAGTTTTACAAAAACACGTTTCATAACACAGTTATGAAAATATCAATTCAGTTCTAATATTTAGATTTTTGTATATTCTCATATTTTCCAAAGTCTAAAGATGAATATACGAAATCGCGGCTTTTACTGGCGTTTGAAACAGTTAAATTGACAACAGAGCTAAACTGCATTTTTGGAAGCAACCAGCAAAAGTCAAAATAATGCGCACATATTCACACATTTGAAGCTGTTTTTTTACATTCACACACAGGACCGAATATTTTTTCATCGCAAAACGTCATCCCACTTGCGTCCACATGTTAAAGAACAGTTTAGCCCTTATTATGTGTGCGCCAGTAAAAGATGAATAGTAATTGAAGACTGACCAAAATTATCATGATTCTACAGTACCTTACTTACGCAATAAACATTTAAGTTGGTACCGTGACTAAGCACAACTGAATTTTTAATAATCTTTAACTAAATTATCCTACATGTATCTTTTCTTTATACAAATGTATTCATTTTTTTAAATTTATAGGAACGTAATCTACAATAATGTAAGAAAAATCAAGGACAATTTTCATTTCAATAAAATTGTAACTGTATAATTGTTTATTAAGAAGGGTATGACAAACAGCTTTAGGTACAGCATTTGCATAGTCTTAATCGCATTACTATGAATAGTGTGTTAAAACAGAATCAAATTACTGCAAGTACAGAAAACCATTATTACTTCGTTAATAACGAGAAACCCCTGTCACACTATACGTCACACTGCCATAGCCATGATATGTCACAGGCAGACAAACTATGTTCTCTCTGGAAGGTACGATATCGGGTGTTGCGTTTGGAGTTTGCAAAAGTACAGGAATGTGCAACAGGTTATTAAACAGGCCAAGGAGAATAGAAGCTTGTATAACAATAAACTCTTATTTTCTGTATGTACATGTAACATAACACTAATATGCTGTAAGCCTGCTCTGGTTTGGTATTGGAGGATATTTACCGCAATCTTACAAACAGATTCTTAAACTTAGTAGCCAAAAACATTTTATGCATTTTCAATCATAGTAAATTACTTAAGAAACTAGAACTATTCTTGCAACACTCGATACCTAATCCCAATTTGGAAGCTATATATTGATGTGACACTCCTTAGGATAATTACTTCTGTGCTTCATGGTACAAAAGGGTAATCTCGTTGTGTATGCTAGCCTGGCACCAGGTTAGATGGTTCTATTTCAATAGTTTTAATAATAACTTTTACAAATATTTTGGTTAATTTTCAGTTCTTGCTTTCTTTACATTTTCTAATTTCTGTCCTAAGGCTACCATCTAGCATTTGGACAAAGATGTAATCAATCATCCTATCAAATGTTTATATGGTCAGCCTCTTATTATGTGTGATGTAATAAATTCCTATAATAAATGAGATCCCTATCTTTCACTGAAGAAATAGGAAAGGCTTCTTTGCAACGAGAAACTGAAACATTAGTTGTTTAAAAATATTTAAAAAGGAAGTTGTAATTTTTGAATAGATAACAAAGCAGGATGAAACAGTAAGAAATGATGTTTCATCATTTTGTTGTTACGACTTGACAGTGATTTGTATCTTTAATATTTTTAGTGATAAATTTGACTAGAAAATAGTATATTAATCAGCAAATAACAAAATGACAAATCTGGAATTTAATCTGTATTTCTTTATTATTTAAAACGAGGTTGCTAGTCTTATTCAGTGTTATACTCGGCAGGTTCTCAGGCCACACATTGACTTGGAATCTGACCATAAAAGACATTTCCTTAAAATTTCTTTTTTAAATAAAGGAATAGATTTTATTGACCTTCCTAGTATATTTAAAGATAAAACAGTTCAGTCGGCTGTTCCTAATTATTTAAGAATACTGAATCGCCTATGGTTTGTTATAAATACAAAAAACAAACCAGAAATACAATTTTTAATTACAATAAAATTACCTCTGATTTACAGATCATTGAAAATACACCAAAATCTTGAGAGTGTTTAACTTCTAAATTTTGCTATAAGCCTGTCAGTCATATTGTTACCGGTGATCTTAATGTAATCAAAGACTCTAGAATTCGTAATTTAATTTCTTAAGGTCTTAAATATAGAATTCCATCCAAAATTGATTTTAGTGCATGCCGTGCAGAAATTGCTGAGTCTTTAAACCTACTTTGCAATAAATGGTGCAAAAGAGAACAAGCTGAGTCTCATGCACTTTCTAACTGGAAAAAAACACATATTCAAAATAATAGACACTCGTATATCATTTTATGAAAGAAAAGTTGCTTTATTACCACCTCGACCTAGTTTTAACTTTCGTCATTTGAAAAAAGGAATTCAAGACTTTCATAACAAATTTGTTTTAACACCTGCTGATAAGGCTTCTAATAATGTAATTATAGTGTGACGGGTATACTATATTAATATTCAAACTGAAGAACTGAACAGCACTAATGCTTATATACTGACTTCTTCATCTGAGAGTGATATTGTTACTGCACACACTCTACAAATTACAAAATTTAGAATCAGTATTGAGCCGAAACAAGACAAAGTACCTACTATGTATTGGTTGCCTAAAATGCATAAAACACCGTTCAAAGCAAGATTTATTGCTAACTCTAGTTCTTGCACTACTACTAAATTATCCGTGCTCTTAACATCTTGTCTTACAGCTATTAAAGAACATGTAATTAGGTATTGCGATAAGGTTTTTGAAACTTCTGGCAAAAATTTAGTTTGATCGATAAAAAATTCAAATGACGTTTTGAAAAAGCTTAAATCAAATAATTTTCAGGCGTTCTGTTTGTCCACTTATGCTTTCTCAACTTTATACACTTCACTCCCTTATAATTTGATCAGAGTCAAGCTTACCAGTCTCATTGAAAAAACGTTTGCTAGAGAAAAAAAAACCTTCATCGCTTGTAATGAACATAGGGCATTTTTTACAGATGGTTCTTATGATAATTATACTTTATGGACTTGTCAAGACCTAATAGAGTCGTTAACTTTCTTACCGGATAAAATATTTATGTTAGATTCGGTACCTCTATTTATAAACAAGTAATAGGCATCCCAATGGGTACTAATTGTGCACCCCTTGTTGCTGATCTGTTTTTATACTGTTATGAAAGAGACTTTATGTTATCTCTTTCTATTGAACATCAAGATGATATTATTACAGCTTTTAACAACACCTCGAGGTACCTTGATGATTTATTAAATATAGATAATAACCATTTTCCGTTACTTGTTAAAAAGAGCTTGCAACGATGTTAATGATTTCAATGAACGTAATCTTTGCATTACAGAAAAACATTTAAAACAAGGTTATCGGTATCACAAATTAAGGAAAACTTTTTGCAAATTTTATCGTCGATACCAAGATCTAATTCATAAATACAGGTGCAGTTTAAAATCACTATTGCAACAAGGTATTTCACAGCCAGTTTTTTATGGAGATTTAATTTACAAACTTAAGAAGATAAAGGGCAATGTTAATTTCTCCCGGTTATTCGTAAAAACCATCTGTAAATTTAAAAAGAAAGGTTAAGCCAGTCTATGTATATACATGTGAAATAGTTTTTGAGTTTCTGTACAACAAAACACTCATTACCTATGTTGCAGTTATGATCTCCGTTATGTGTCCATCCAGGCTGACATTGGTAGTCATTGTAGTAATATGTATACCAGTATCCACGCCAGTAGGAACAGCCCCTGAAAAGTATTTTATTATAATTTTGTAAAGAGAGAAATAAGTAACTTGATAACGTATTTTTTAATCATTTACTCAACAACTTTTTTTAACTTGTTCATTCAATCCACATCTCTAATATGAAATTTTCATTACTGCCCTTGAACAGACTCAATCAGTCTGAGACTGCAATATTTTTATTATATATGACGTGTTCAGAAGCTTTCAAAGTTTCATTTTGACCTTTTCAAGATCAAAGTAGCGTTGTTTGTGCCGTGTGACGGCTGCAAAAGTCTCCTCGTACATTAAGTCATTGCTGTCATCAGAAACGTCCTTTGAAGGTTGTTGAGCCATTTATACGACGGTTGTCCCAATTCATCGTAGACAATTTGCATAAAAAGAAAACTACTAAAAACAAGAGTATGAAAATTTCACTTTTTTAAAACATCATTTGGTAACATGTATGCGAAGTTTCAAAGAAAAATCTTAAGCTATAAAAAATTACACACATTTGAGTAGACCGTGATAGCGGTCGGCGGCGCACGTAAAAAGCGGTTTTTCGCCAAACGTTAACATTGCCGATAAAACCTTATCCAAGCGCTGACATTTTTTAGATAATATCTGTTTGAGATTTTGTACCTCTATTTATAAATAAGTAATAGGCACTCCAATGGATACTAATTGTGCACCCCTTGTTGCTGATTTGTTTTTATACTGTTATGAAAGAGATTTTATGTTGTCTTTTTCTACCGAACATCAAGATGACATTATTACATCCTTTAACAATACATCTATGTACCTTAATGATTTGTTGAATATAGTTTATTATAACCATTTTCCATTTCTGGTTAATAAAATTTATCCTATTGAACTATAACTTAATAAAGTAAACACTTCAGATAAGCAAGCTAACTTTCTTGATCTTAATACTTCTATTCAAAATGGATACGTCACTACTATAAATATACGAAAAGAGAGATTATTTTAATTTTAATATAGTAAATTTTCCGTTTTTAGACGGCGATGTTATTCGTGCAACATCTTACGGAGTTTATACCTCACAGCTTGATCGCTTTTCTAGAGCTTTCAATGATGTTAATGATTTCACGTTATCTTTACAGAAAACCTTATAAAAACGATTATCGTATCACAAATTAAGGAAAACCTTTTGCAAGTTTTTTCGCCGATACTCAGAGTTAATTAAAAATGCAGGTGCAGTTTAGAATCACTTTAGCAACAAGGTATTTCCCAGCCAGTTTTTATGGAGATTTAATTTATAAACTTAAGAAAATAAAAGGTAATCTTAATTTCTTCCAGTTATTCGTAAAAACAATCTGTAAATTCAAAACGAAAGTTATATCAAAATGATATTCTGCACCGCTCTGCAGGCCTGGTGATTAACCCATCTACAGTTGATCATTATGCTTACCTTTTTGGTTGCACAACGGTGGCAGGAATTTAAGAGTTGATGAAGAATTTATGAAGGTTTAAAGGGAAGTCTTTTTAAGAACCTAGAAACTCGATTTATTTCTTTTTTCTATTTTCTTTTATCCCTGTCATCGTGTTCTTGCTGTTTTCACTCCAGGTGCTCTGGTCTCGGTAAGGTAATTGAGTACCCGCACCAAGGCGAAACTGAAATATTACCAAAAGGACGACCAAAGACGTGCACGGATACAACGGCTCAGACGGTCAAGGGCATTATTAACGACAATAAACGGAAAGAAAAGATTCGCGTGGAAATGTCACAGAAAATGTAAAACAGGCGATAACTTCCTGACAAGACTTGTTTCGACGGATGAGACGTGTGTGCACTATTATGAGCCGGAGAACAAGCGTCAATCTATGTTTTGAAAACACCTTGACAGTCCACCTCCGAAGAAAGCCAAGGTTGTCAAATCGATGGGAAAGGTCAGGTGCATTATGTTTATGGACAGATATGATATGCTGATTGTGCATATGGTGGACAGACAGTCGATGCGTCGTATTCTAAGGTAAATTAAACATACGGCTTCTTTTATATTTCATATTTTGCTTTAGGTATATTAATTTCATCTTTAATACATGTGAAAAACATTTATTTTGTTGTAAATATGGTAAAGCCAATGTTCAATAGAAAACACAGACAATTTGTTTCAAGTAATTTGCGTGACTTGCTTCACGCTTTTAGGAAAAAGCGTCCTGCGTTGTCTGAGAATGTAGAGAAAAAGATTATGCCCAAAGTCATACAGCCGAGAAAAACCAGCTGGAGATTGATGTACTTGGTTTTCAGTGAGTGGATCACCTCCCTTACTCGCAAGATCTCACTCCGCAAGATTTCTTGTACTTTCCGGCTCTGAAATCCTGCCTAAGTGGTCGCAAATTCGAGAACCGCATCGTGATCAGGAACGCTATCTGGTCCTTCAAAAAGAGTCTGTCAACAGAGTAGTATGGTAACGTATTTAATAGATGGGTTTTTTAGACAAGGTAAAGATATCCAACACGCTGGAGAGTACTTGACGTTACGTTGTATGAGTGACATTGCGACGTATGCCGCTGGTCGGTAGATCGCCTTCAAGTTGTTAAAATGTATGTAATTTCTTTATTTTAATGTTTTTTTCTCTGTAACTTCGCTTACATGTTACATTGTACCAAAGGACGTCTTAAAAAGCTGTTAACATTTCATACACGTATGTTCAGTAGTTTTCTTTTAATGTCACTATCTGCGATTAATTGGGACAACCATCGTATACTGCATGCAATTTTATAGAACTTCTTAAATAACTTTTGTTTTTATATGTCGGTGAGTTTTAAGATTGGTGGTTTCAATTTCAATAAAGATTCCATGATCAGGTTTAGGATATTAATTTGTTTGTATCCCAGCCAATATAGATTTGGATATTGTATAGTCACCCAAATGTCATACACCCTACGTTTTAAATTTTGCCCCTGGCGTAGAATGTGTAATGCAGAAATATTATTCTCATATGTCCTGACGAAATTGTATTCTTTTTCGTTGCGCCCATTGATTTAATCAACTATCATTTTATCTGGGGCCCATACGCCGCTGAATTTGGTATTAAAATTATCCCGCCCGTTTTTTTCCCAAAATCCGGATGAGAATCTAATAATTTATTTTCTCTGGCCTAATATGTCGGTTTATTTGTGGTTCAAATATCCCACCAAATATAGTTTTGGTTACCCAAAGATATTCATCTTGCTTTGGTTTTTGTCTTTGGCGTTGTCAGTGATATGTAGGATTTATATTCTCAGATTCCCTTTCAAAATTCTACTCTGTGTAGTTCCGCCTATTGTTTTCTCGTTAATGGAAAATCTATTCTGTTATATTGGGGCCATATGCCGCTGAACATGGCATTGTGTTAATCTAAAAATACCGCATTAAATGTTCCATGTTCATTGCCATATGCGGTTTCATCGTGTGGGATGAATCGAAATTGTACAGTTTATTGATATAAGTATTGAATTGCGCCCGGTAATATACATTGTCCATTACTGCCCATAAACAGGCTTAAACGAACCAAGCGTGCAATATTTTCAAACAGTATTAAGTAGTGTTCGGTAGATTTCAAAAATCCCTTTTCATCTATTTTAATTAAAAACATTGACATATTCTGGTTATGTTGCTGTGACAGAGCCAGGGTTTTCAATTGACTAGAGTGATCAGCATTGTGGCAAAAAGAAAGCTGAAATGGAAAATTATCTTGCACAAGGAAAACAAACGTAAAGACCGTGAACATATAAACCAAACTGTTTGGAAATGTAAGGCTACTTTCGGTCTGTTCGGTTTGTAATATTCAGTGAAAGTGCATAACAGCAAAATTGACATGAATAGTTTGTAGTTTGAAATTATTCTCTTTTTTTGTTTTTTTTTCCTGTCGTTTTGGTAGCTTCTCTGTAGCATTGTCTAACGAAACATACCGTGCCGACTAAGTAAATGTCGAAATGCTCGGCCTGTCGACACATTGTCAAAATTACTCTCTATATTAAATGTTATTCGACAATGCTGCAAAATAAGAGAGAGGTATGTGGCGAGGTCTTTTTGGTTTAAAAGACCTACAATTTGATTTCCATTATGATTGTTTAGTGTTAGATGTTTTGACAGTGCTTACCAAAATATTATTCTACGGTTTCTCGCTTCAGAATTTTTTGTCTAAACTAACCAAACACAATCAAGATGGTGATGTTCTTACCAATTTTTTTGTTGCTTTTGTTTATGTGTACAAGTTTCTTAATGCGTATACCTCTATTTGAAGTTAAATTACCAATGTGACTAGTATTCTCTGCTTTACTATAAACTTTCTTATCGTTATCAAACTTTTTAAAGAGCGTAAATGTAATAAAATAATGGAGTTTGGACATGTTTTCTATATGAAAGAATGGCATCACCTAGTTTTTGTTAGTGTTTTAAATGGCACTAGAAAGTTGTCGATGTTAATATGTTTTACCATCGCTCCTTCAAAATCATTATTCAGATTTCAATATTGTTTTTTACTGTGTGGATTCGAAATCATGATAACATTACAAGAAATAACGAATCGATTTTCATTACATGTACATTTATTTTAGCAAACAATATTAGTCCAGTCTTTAATGAAAGTTACCGAAGGCAGACGGTCTCTGTCGTAATGCATTATTTTATTAATATTTATTACAGTGGGTTAGCGTAAATTACGTTACCATACGACATAAAATAAAGTTTTTAATGAACAAGTTTTCACTTACCACCACCAGTACCAGCAGGCACAGTAACCTGTATATCTTATCCCGCTTGCTCTAACTGTCCTGTAATTTCTGCAATATAACGATTTCTTATAGTTAATACAGATCAAGTGGATTTACACTTGGGGTATTAATGATCGTGACAATATAAATACAAAAACTACAAAGAATTTTAAAGCGGGTGATCATTTTTTAGTGTTTGTTTGATTTATTGGTTGAGAAATATTTTGTTGCAGCAAGTTTAAAATGCAGTTGTTGTTCTGCACTTATCCTGCTTAACAACGGTAAACCTGGCATATTTGTTTCTTAATTTGTGGCACTAATACCATGGTTTCAAATTTTGGTCGGTTTCGCAAATATTGTGTTTTTTAAGTGTGCTAAATTAACCGGACCTTAAAAATCTAAAAGAATACATGGTACTTCTTCTGTTAACGTTTTCTAAAACTTTTTATAGTTTATTTTCAAATTCATTTATCTTTTAAATTCCCGCAAAACTAAAAGATGAATTATACTGAGCCAAAATGAAAACTTTACAAAATAGACAAAGAAAACTCCAATAACATTAATGATGCCCGTGAATGGTAATATCTGGATTTTTGTTGGATTTTGTTCTTCTTTTTAAGTAAAAGAGAATCTGCAAAAAAGTATATTAAAGTAAAACAATCTTATTTTTTGCATCAGTCGGCTTCAAAGATTGTGTTTTTCATTCCGTTCATGCCATAAACTTTCAAATTTGACGGTCAAATAATATGTTTGAGACTGTTATGTTAAAAGTTATTGATTGCACCTTAAGAAAGAGGAGATAACCTTGGTCCCAGTGAAAACATAACACTATTTTCCAGCTTTATCAATTGTCCATATATGTGCTAACACCAAAATTAAATGAAAGATAAAAGTAAGCATTACTAAACAAAAACTTAAATTAAAAAAAAACTGGTTAGTTTTCATTTTTATTCATTATATTTGAATAGTATCGTTTTAAGCTACACACTATTTGAATGCGAGTGAACTTACCGTACATTGTAGTACCAATAAAACTGTTGCTATTCCATAAAATATGTTTGCTTTGAAATATGTAAACCATTTTTAAGATGAATATCTGATGAACGATTTAAGCATTTTCCTGTAATTTTAGAAACTGTTTAACACATTTATTAAATTATCAAATGTTGTTAATTTTAATATACGCAGTTTAACATAAATAACGCTTACCCTCGCCAGCTTTGTGTTTGACAACTGTCTGGATGCAATAAAAACACAAAAATTGCAGTAAACAATTTCGCATTTTGCATGTTGTTTTCCCGAAATAAATAAATTGTCCGATAACTGGATATTTCTACACGTATATCTGTGAAGTATTTGAGCACAAACGCACATTCGGCGGAAGTCTAAGAGTTTTATACGTTTCGGCTGGCCACAAGGAAGTTTTGAAAACGATTTTTTTAAAAGACAGTTCAACCCATTATGAAAAACTATCGTTTAAATTAACAAATAAAGATTTTACAACTATATTTCTGTTTATGATATGTTTTAGATCATTACAAAATACTTGTTTTACGTTGTAATAAGCTGTTACAGTGTAAACGTTTAATAGTTTTCATTTTCCCATTTAATAATTCCTTTACGCGTTTTACTTACTGCACAAAAGGTTAATCGTATAACACTGATAAACGATATCATCACTGTATGACATCGGTAACCGATTATTTACTGATAACAATACTGATAAGTATATATACGTGGAAACTTTTTACGGTTGACTAACTACACAAATAGCGCTACAGTGAATTTGTGTACTGGGGAGCGAACCCGTACGGTTCGGCGACAATGCCTTGCCAAGCAATTCCAATTACGCTACCGACTGAGCTAGCCGGGAAAACTCCACGAAAGTTTCTCGGATAACCTTGATGAACGTAATCATCATCATAATATTTTTGTATCATTTTCGTAAAGCGTAGATTATAATTTAGTTATGTTTCTGAATTTTGAAAATTGTCAGTTAATTAAAGCTTTTTAGTGGCAGATTGAATTGAATTGATATACAATTTTGCAAAGCTACAACTCTGCTTTTTAAGGAAATGATAGATCGGTGGGTGGTTTTAGCAAACCGTTTAAAATTGTTTCCACTTGTAAATCTTAAGGAAGTTTCCTTAAACATTTGCTATTGTCAACATACTCACTTAACTTTCCTACGAGTTTAGAGTCAAGCAAGTTAAGAAGGTTAATCGGAATTTTCCTTATTCAACATACCATTTCTAATGCGCATTCTGAAAAGCAAAAGTTTAACGAAACATAGCCCGTATTTTAAAATATTTACTTCTTCCTGTTTTTGCATGTTTTATAAGTAATAAATGGTTTTCATTAGTTAATTGCACTTCTCAGTTGTAGAATGCTTGCTTTTACAAAAAAGTAAGAGAGTTCATGATCGGTGTTAGTTTGGTTTAAATAGTTTTACCCAGTATGTAATCGGGAAGATTACATAAGTCATTGCTATTTTTGAAATGCTTGTCTTAGAATGTTCGCTCGCTGGTTGCTATATTTTTGTTGTGCATGTGTTTTTGTTTTGTCGTTCTTCACTAAACTACTGGATTAAAAACCTACGTTATTTTGTCTTTCCTAGACTTCCACTGTTGTGTAAACATACCGAACACTGTAACAAAATGGTTCTAAAGTAAATGCAATTGCTCAAGCATTACTCCAGCTGCTATAACTACCAATATTGCTTGTTGGCGCCGATATCTTATGATATTCTAATAAAAGTAGCGACTTCCTTATTCTTCCAAGATTTTTTTTGGAAATCAGCCTTGAAATATTAAATTCATTTGTTTAATATCGTCACATGTTACTTATAAGAAATGACGTAGTATTAGCATCATGAGTATGGGTGTTTTTTAATGAACATTTAATTATGAAGGGATAAATCGACAATTCTTTAATGATAGCTTCAAAAAGGAAACACCCATTTTTCCAATCGCTTAACAATCAGCCATTTTAAAGATTTCTTGTACAATAAGATTCATATTGACTACCATTTGCCAGTCTTGTAAGCGAACTACACGCACTGGCCATGCAGAAGTTTTGAAATAAGTGGTGTAATGAGAATATTACAGATGCGGTAATTGTCAGGTCTAAAATAATGTGTGTTTTCAAAGTGTTCTACGTTTTTAGATATTTAAATATTGCAAAAAAAAATAAAAACAACAATAATATTCAGTGTGATGCGGGAGCTAAGAATTTGAAACTATGGTAGTCGGGTTAATTTCTGCGGAAAAAGTTTAGTTGCAAGTTGTCGCATATTTGTTTTCTGAATATCAGTTGTATGGCAGCTATTGGCTTTTAATTTTTTAATCTCCTGTTAATATTCAACGCATCGATTTTGAAGAACCTTTAGTTGAATGGTAACATGCAGAATTTCAAATTGAGTGAATTTTGCCTTCAAGTTGGCTGACTGTACAAAGTAATTCACAATTTCTCGGTCTTATCTAGCTTGCAATTTATGTGGCCTGTCGTCGTGGGTTGTATGTATTAGACGGTTATAGATAGTATAGATACTGGCCACTATCGGGCTTTTGTAAAAGCGTCTTTTATTTTCTTAAGCGTCGCAATAAGCGGCGCGAATAGCTGAAGCGCGGTTTAAAAAGTAAACGAAATGTTCTGCGGCAATTTGCTGAACTTGATCATTTCGTAAGTCTTCACCCCATGGATACTGATTTTACCTCATGGCTGATGTTTATATCTGAATTGTGGTCATGGATCTGAACTATTCGCTTTTAGGTTAATTTGATTTTTTTCCAATTCAAATCGAATGGATTAGATCATGATCTTAATCTAACTGCTTTGTGCTGGCTTTTGATCATTTGCACATTGAATATAAGCCGTAACCGTGGAGTATAAAGCATACAAAAATTGCCTTCTTTGGTCAATGTACGTGTCTCCTTTCAACAACATGACATAGCAATGCCTGTCAGTTTGTTATTGTTGCTCTCTTATTCCGCTTGATCATGTTACATAAAATAAAAATCTACCAAGCAAATGGAAACAAAATTTGTGGTGTTTTCTAAATATTGATAGTTTCTGTTGTTTAGGTAATATTTCATGTACACTGTACAGTGCTTGCTAGTTTGCTTTCTGGGGGACACTGAAAATATGGACCGTGTTTTTTGGGGAAGTTATGCGAAAGAAATGAATTGCGTAAAACAGGTTTG
Organism: Corbicula japonica; assembly: GCA_038501625.1. NCBI lineage: Eukaryota > Metazoa > Mollusca > Bivalvia > Venerida > Cyrenidae > Corbicula > Corbicula japonica. The sequence continues at coordinate 62,723 of JAZAYU010000815.1, forward strand.
TTATATCAAGATAAATAGAATGTTATAGATGCTAAAATATGCAGCTTCTGCATGTTACTTAACGTAAGATTCACAAACATCGCAAAGGAAAGAGTACACTTGCAGTGACGTTGAGGACTTAGTCTACTGGTATTTTGTAAACAAAGCGAGTTTGTTGAGAATTTTGTTTGAATAAATCCGTAACATTTGTTTGTTTGTGGTTTAATCATCCTTGATCATCTTGTAAGGAAGTAGTAGTGTTTAAAACTTGTCCTTTTCAAAGCCAGTTCTCTTGCTGTAAAAACAAAATATATATTCAAAACATAGTAAGGCGCTGTTGAACTGTCATAAGTGAAAAATGTGTAGGTAAATGTTATAGACGCGCACACATCGAACATGATATTGCACACAATAAGTGTCTCTTCTTATTGGAAAATAAAACAAACTGAATATTTCTATAATATTAATTTAAAACGTTTAAATTATCAAATGAAATCACTATATTTAGAAGAGAAAGCAGAAAAATACAGTAGTTTTTAAAGGTTTTGTGCTATTTTCTAAAGGCAAAATCATTTCGAAACTAATAACATCTTTGAAAGGTATAAAAGTGATAACCTATTCGCTCAAATAATTGCTAAAGCTAAGCCCAATAACTTATAGGTGGTCATTTCGAGGTGACCATTGACAATAATTCCACAATATAGCACTTACATGTTAGTGTTGCATTAGGTCACTTACTTCTTCTACAAACCTATTGGAAATTTTTGAAAATAAGTAAATTCTGAAATGTATGGAGGGGCTGGTAATACTTTGAACTTTTCCGTCTTCATACACTGGATACAGTTAATGATTTGTGGGCAAATGGACACCTGTCATAAGAAAAAACATGCACAAATGAAAGAACTCTAACACTTCATTCACTCGATGATATTGCATGTAAAAACACAGAAACATAAACAAGAATTTCAAGCTGATTGTGTTGTCCAGCGAAAATGCTTGGTACTCAATGACATTACTTAGACATGAGACCAGAGCACTCGAGTTAAATCAGACAGAACACGTTAGCAGGAAAGAACGAAACTGATAAAGCTTCTACGTTCTTTTTTCAAGAGTTCCATAAGAAGCAATTATAAACACTTCAACCCTGCACAATTAAAAAATTTGAACAAGAAATTACTTGTCCCAAATCAAATTCCAAGTTTGGTTTACTCTTTACCCAACTACAAATCTTACAGAAAAGTCCAACCCATCTTTACTCAAGTAATTTTGAGGAAACTGTTTTTCTTTTATTTTATCTGTGACCTTCACTTTGAATTTGACTCGACTTGCTCCAATCCCTAGCTAATTTTGCACATTACTACAAACAAGTTCAACAAAATACCTCCATTTTAACACAAAATATTAAGCAGAAACTGTTTTTCTATCACTAGATTAGTAACTTTGCGCTCCCAGCTAGAGGCACTATCATTTGAAATTCACAGTGCGCTATTTGTGCAGAGTGGCGGCCGTCAAAAGACAACACCAAAAAAGGTTGATCGGATAGCCCTGATTTACGTAACAATCACTAAACGAGAAAACGATGGGCGGAACTAAAAAGATTAAAATTTTGACAGGGGATCTTGGAATATAACGGATCGGTAACGGGTTATTTTACTGATAACAGTACTAGCTATATGTACGGGGAGACCTTTTTGCGGTCGCCACACTGCACAAATAGCGCTACTGAGAATTTCAAATGATGGTGCCTCTAGCTGGGCAATTTTAATTTCTACCCGTTATTTGTAAAAATCATATGTAAATTCAGAATGAAAGTTTACTAACATGATATTATATAGCGCTTTGCATGCCAGGTGAAATACCTTGCTGTAATAGAGATTTTAAACTGCACCTGTATTTCTGAATCAAATCTGGGAATCGGCAATAAAACCTTCAAAATGGTTTCCTATATTTGTGATACCAATAACCTTGCTTAAAAGCTTTTAATTAATTCAGAGATTGCGTTCATTGAAATGTTTAACATCATTACAAGCTCTTAAAAAGCGAACAAGCTATAAAATACAAACTCCATAAGATGTTGCACGAGGAATATCGCCGTCTAAAACGGAAAATTTAGTATAATTATTTAAATTAAAGTCATCTCTATTATCATATTTTTAATAGGGATGTAATCATTTGCAACAGAGATTAAGACCAATCATGAATGCTTGCTTTTCAGAAGTGTTCGCTATATTAAGTTGTAGTTCATTAGGATAAATTTTATTAACTAGACACGGAAAATGGGTTTCACAATAAATCATCAAGTTACCTCGATGTGTTGTTAAAGGCTGTAATAATGTCATCTTGATGTTTAATAGAAAGAGATAAATAATGTCTTTCATAACAGTATAAAAACAGATCTGCAACAAGGGATGCGCAATTAGTACCCTTTGGGATGCCTATTACTTGTTTATAATTTATAAACTTAAGAAAAGTAAAAGACAATGTTAATTACTTCCGGTTATTCGTTAAAACATCTGTACATTCGAAAAGAAAGCGTAACAAAATAATATTCTACAGCGCTCTGCAAGCCTGGTGATTAACCCATCTTCAGTTGATCTTTATGCACACCTCCTTGGTTGCACGACGGTGGCAGGGGTTTAGGAGTTGATGAAGGTTTATAGGGATGAAGGTTTATAGGGAAATCACTTTAAAAATCCCTAAAAGCTTGATTTGTTTCTTTAATCCATGTCATCGTGTTCTTGCTTATTCGACTCTTTGTACTCTGGTCTCAGTAAGATCATCGAGAACCCGCTCCTTTTCCTTTAAATGCTTAAAACTAATTATGTTTTATATGATTGTGTGCTTTTGCATGCAACATTATTGTGCTGATTAGTTTGTTGTAGTTATTTCACCAAGACAACTTGAACTTGTTTTGTGATATCAGAACCTGTTGGGACAAGTGTGAGGTTGCTTCACCTAGTTTTCATTTAGTCGCATCGTTTTGCCACTGACCATTCGAAGGCGGTAACCCCAAGGGTTCTCTTTTTCTTTAATTGTTTGTGGCGTCATATTTGAATTTGACATACTTATAACAAACCTGCTCTCTATCCCTCTCTTCTTTTTCGCTGCGTGGAGAACCAGTGTTTTGTGAGCATTGCGATTCCTGATGTGCATATATTTATTTTACTTTTTATGAAATGTTATCCAGTAAGAAAGTTAGCGACTCTATAAGATCGTGACAAGTCCATAAAGTATAATTATCATTAGAACCATCTGAGCGTTAAACTGCTCTATATTCATTGCAAGCGTTAAGGTTTTATTTTCCCTTGCAAAGGTTTGTTTTCTTTGAGACTGATGGGCTTGTCTAAAAATTATTAGGGAGTGCGGTGTACAAAGTAGAATGCTCTTCATTGCTGTTAGGCAAGATGTAAGGAGAAATAATAATTTATTTGTTGTGCAAAACTGGGGTTGGCGATAGAACTTGCTTTATAAGCCAGTGTATTAGCATTAAATTAGTACTATTAAGTTTTTCATTTTGCATACCATCGTTTAAAATGGATCAAAATTGTAATGTTATAAGTGTAAAAATTGAGTTGCGCTCAATTCGGGGCTATGCGGCGTGGGCAGAAATATACAATTCCATTATTGATCATGAACAGGCTAAATCAAACCGAACCTGCCATATTTTTGTATTTTTCGTGTTCGGTGGCTATCAAAGTTCCCTTACCTCATTGAAGGTTGTATGTTCACCGACCATCTGTTATGTTTATATATTTTTGTATTGCAATAAGGTGTATACGTCACACTTTTTATTTACATTTTTAAGCCTTATCAGCAGGCGTTAAAACAATTTTGTTGTGAAAGTCTTGAATCCATTTTCCAAAATATCGAAAGTTAAAACGAGATCTTAGTAGTAATAAAGCTTTGCTTCTTTTTTAGAAGGATATACGAGTGTCAATTATTTTGAATATAATAAACTGTGTTATTTTTTCCCATGAGGAAGAGCATGTTAATATAAAAGATCCCCTGTTACGATATGACCGACAGGTTGGTTTCAAAAGTTTTTTTTAATTTGAACAGTCGTATGTGAGAATGAGTACCTCTATCTATAAACAAGAAAAATGCATTCCAATGGGTACTTATTGTGCACCCAAAGTTGTTGATCTGTTTTAATGTTATGAAATAGATGACAATATAACAGCCTTTAACAACATTTCGAGGTACCTTGATGATTTGTCGAATATAGATACTTACCATTGTCCATCTCTGGTATACTATATACGAGGGTTGTCCCAATAAATCGTAGACTATTTGAATAAAATGAAAACTGCTGAAAATATCTTTGAGCAAATTTCACAGTTAGTTTAGACATCAGTTTGTAACAAGTATGCTGAATTTTAAAGAAAAATCTTCTAAAATAAAGAAATTACATACACTTTGTTAAACCGTGATAGCGATCGGCGGCGCACGTCAAAACGCGCTATGATTTGGAATTCATTAATTTACTTCAAACAATTAATACATAACCCAATGCCATTTAAGTCGCCAATTGTTAACGTTGCCTTTATTGGTGATCATTCTGGAATAAATAGGCAAAGATTCAAAAAGTTGCTACAGTTTGTATAAGAGTAGTGCTTGTTTCATGATAACGGGTAAACATTAACTTCTTATGACAATCGCGACGTTTGAAGAAGCCGCATTTCCATCATCCAATATTGTGATAAAAGCGAATTGACGCCAAAAGACACGCTTAAGAAATAAAAACATGTTAAGAAGCATCCTTATATCCAGAGCATTGGTATACAAGTGGCACAGAATGTTTTTGCATCCATGGTGAAACAGAAATAACACTCAGAATCTGTCATCCTCCGAACTCGCCGAACCTCGCTCCGCTAGACGTTGTGAAATTTCGGGCTCACGGGTCGCAAATTTGAGAACTGCGACTAGATCAAATGGCTTGGCCTTCAACAAAACTCTTCCAACAGAGTGTTACAATAATGTATTACTAGTTGGGTGAACAGACACCGTGAGTGTATCGAACATGCTAAAGAGTACTTCAGAAAAGAGTAACGGTATGCTGTGAGCATTGTAATGACGTTGCGACGTGCGCCGCTTGTCGATAGGTCGGCATGTAAAAATGTTTGCAGTTTCGTTATGGTAATCAATTTTTCTTTGAAATTTAGCATACTTGTTACTAAATGATGTCTTAACTAACAGTGAAATTTGCTTAAAGATATGTTCAGTAGTTTTCATTTTATTCAAAAAGTCTACGATTTATTGGGACAACCCTCGTATATCGTAATGAACTACAATTCAATAAAGCAAACTCTACAGATAAGCAGGCAAACTTTCTCAATCTTAATCTTTCTATTAAATCATTTTATGAAGGTTTTTAGGAAATCCTGTAAAAGAACCTAGAAGCTCGATTTGTTTCTTTTACCCCTGTCATCTTGTTCTTTCTGATTTGAGTACAGGTGCTCTGATTTCGGTAAAAGCATTGATTACCCCCCCCCCCCCCCCACCTTCCCCTTTGGCTTTGCAATGCTATAAGCTTCTTATGTGTTATATGTTTGTTTGATTTTGCATGAAACATTGTTGAAGAGATGGTTCAACACAACGTGTACTTGTCTTGTTTGTTGATTAGAGAACCTGTTGGGGCAAGTGTACGGTTGGTGCACCCTTAACTTCAACCCCCCCCCCCCCCCACCCCCAGTGTCAAATTATTTTTTCCACTAACCGTTCCAAGGCTGTTACACCAATGGCTCTCTGTTTTGTTAATTATTGTTTGTGGCGTCTTACTAGAAACTGATTTTCTTTCTTATGAAAAACATGCTTTATTTTCTTTTCTACTTTTCGCTTGTTGGAGAGGCGTGTTTTCTGAGTGTGGAGATTTACAATACAGGGGCGGTCAATAAAAATTATTCATTTGTTTAAAACAAAGAAATTTTAAGAAAATGTCAATGATGATCAGACTTAAAGTCAATGTGTGGTCTGAAAACATGCCGAGTGTAACACTCTGTGAGGCTTGCAACTTCAAAAAATGGAAGAGTTCTTATAACAATACCAGCAGCTTCCTCATCCTATTTCTGTAAACTTGATATTGAAAGAAACGCCAAACGTGAAAGCATAGCGCGTGTATCGGATTGTTTAAAACTAATTTGAAGGTCATGAATGGAACAATGAACACGTGATTTTCATTTGATGTTACCATATTAATAAACTAAACACAAATGAAAACTAACCATTTCTTTTTAATTCAAATATCGTGTCTATTAGTGATGCTATATTTGTTCTTTCATTTTCTTTATTGTATTTGCTCACATCTGGACATTTGATAAAGCGGGAAGATGTTGTTGTTTTTTGCACAGCGGTCAAGGTTTTCTCCTCTTTCCTAATTACTGATGAGATCGATAATTTTTACATAAAAGTCTCAAACCGATTATTTGACTGCCAAAGTTAGAAGATTATGGAATGTACAGAAGAAAAAAAACAACACAATTTTAAAGCCCATTGATGCAAAGAAATGAGATACAGTTTTTTAAATATCCGTATTAGAAAATTACCCCCCTTTTAATTTAAGTCAGAACAAACTAGAATGTGACACTGATGCCCCCACTGCTGCAACATAATTTTTAATAACAAAGGGCCAAAACTCTGGTTAAAATGGTCGCAGGAAAATAATCCTTTCTCTAAAATCGTCTACACATCCTGCTTGATCATCTGTGCAAGTTTGAAAGAAATCCGTCTTAAGTATAGTTTAGGAGGAGTTGATGCCAGAAGATTTGGGACGTACGGACGGACGTACGGACGGACGGACGAGTGCAACTCTATATGCCTGCCACTTTGTGGGGGCATTAAGATCCAACGCTAAATTTTCCTTAACCGCTCATCTTTTTCTTTGTTTCTTTCTTTAAACAGATAGATACTGAACCGGCAACTTCAAAGATAAACATAAATGTGATCAAAGTCCTCCAGATATGTGCACATAGTATAGCCACGCTGAATACGTATTTCGTATTGCGTGATCTATGGGAACAAAATACAAAAATCAAGATGTACTTCTGGTCACAAAATATTCTAAAATTTATTAATTTATTAAGTGTTTAAACACACCCTTATTCTTTAGGTTGTTATACTTGAAACGACATAATTGATTTGCGAAGGACAATGGTGAGACAAGAAGAATAAATGAAGTGGTGGGAAAAAACAGGAAAATAATCGTGTGAAATCACCAAGCACGCCCACCTGTCGAACAAACTAAAGTGGTTTTGCAAGTGGGATGGTCCTTATCTCACGACGGAAATTTCTGTTCGGTCAAATATATCCTTTATGTGCAATTATATATTTGCTGTTGTTTTTTTCCTTATTTTTTAAGTTTAACGACATTTAGTAAATACTTGTGAGAGAATCGAAATACCGTCTTTAAGCGTAAGTGCAAGCGCGGTTAGAAAAATGTTAGTGGACGTGCGCAATTATTGTTCACAAAAAAGCTCAAAATGAAATCCAAATCGAGTTTTAACAGTTTTAAAGGGGACTTTGAATGAAATTGAACACGACAAATATGAAAATATTACAGGCTCGGTTTGATTGAGCCTGTTCATGAACAGTAATGACCATCCCAAACGAGGGTGTGCATATGGCGGTGGACATGGAACCTTCAATGCGGTATTTTCAGATTAATACCATTCCATGTTCAGCGGCGTATGGTCTTCAGATAAAAGAATGGGATTGCCCTAAACGAGACAACAATTGGCGGAACTAAAAAGAATAGAATTTTGACAGGATATCTTAGAATATAAATCCTGCATTTAACATATAACACCAAAGGACAGGGACTAGAAATATAACTAGTACACATAATAGACGAAAGTGTTACTTTGAAAATCACCTAACACTTTAAATAAATAAAACTTCGAACACATTAAACAAGACAGATGTTGGTCCATCTCAATTCATGTTATGCATATGCTTGTGAACATTGAAGTTTTCAGGTTGTTAACAACATTAAGACGACGTGTGGAAGCCTTGTTCTGAATGGTTCGCATCGAGGTCAAGGTCAGAATTAGGGGTCAAAGTTCATATGACTTTGTTTCCCTTCCGCTCTTTAACCCTTGAACCTCGTTCAAAGAGTTCGAAGTCACCTGACACATATGTTCACCACATTGAGATAACATGCTGATCGCATAGTTTGGATGGCTCACTTCAAGGTCAAGGTCACACATAGAATTTAATGCCTTATGAATGTGTGTATATCGCTCGGCATTCGTTCTTGATTGCAGTGCTCTTGTTTTTATTTGGGATCTACAATAAGTTGTGGCAATTCGTCAAATTAACGTAAGAGTTTTCAAGAACTTCGAGAAAGAATCCCTTCCTGTCTACTTTCTGTTTCAAGGTCAAAATATTTTACTGTTTTACTTAAAAATAACGAGCTAAATAAAGCAATAACTCCAGAACAGCAAAGAACCTTTCTTTCCGCACTGCCAAAAAACAAACAAGAAAACCTTTCTAGAGCTCAACTTGAGTAACCATTAATTTATCTGGCGACAGAGATTATTTGGATTTAATTGTTGTTATTTTGTTCGTTTGGGTATATCCCACTAACAACCTCCGAAGAGGTCTGCATTTCACAGCTTTGATTCATAACGGCTTTAAATGGTTAATACAGTTATTGCAGCCTCCTGCATTGAGCAACCAATTGTCTTAAACATTAAGTTTGAATATGCCCTAATCTCACATTTTGACCACTGTTTGTCGCTCCCTTTGTTGCCTGCTTAATTCATGTTTCATTACCGAAATCTTTCCATAAAGCGATTCAGGGATGTCAGTGCAACAATGATTAAGTTTTGCCGTTTTGCTTATGCCGATACTCAGATTTAAACTTTTATATAACACGTCGGTGACGATATTATTCTTGATCAATGTTTACGGAGAAATGATTAACACAATCAAGCAAATAAAAGGCAAAATCATGTTTACCACATTTTCCTATAACGCAGCATAGTGGCTTCAAACAGGATACTTAAGACTTATCTGAAACCTAAGTAATACATCTGCAGTTGATCATTGGGCTTACCTTTTTATGTGCACGACATTGCAGGTATTTACGAGTCATAAATATTTCGTGATAAAAATGGTAGAAGGCCGATCCGGTTCCTAAATTATATGTGTTGCTGATTTAAATCCGGCCTTAGCAATGTTATAACGTACGTATCCGTTTTGTATGATGGTGCAATAATAAACTTCTTATAGCTGTCAGAGTTTCTTTTTTCTTGAAACATTGTATATTAGTTAACTCATCAGTACAACAAAAGTGAGGTTGGTGCAATTTTGAACCTGGTTACAACCCACCCCCTCCCCATTCCAGCTGTTTAGCCACTGACAATTTAAAAGTGGTAAACCCCTCATAAGTGGTTTCATTTTTTTTTCTTTCCTTGAAATAAGTTAGAGTATCATCTTAAACTCATCTTAAACTCTATGCTTCTCTCTACTGTTTGGCTACGTGGAGGGTCTATTTTCAGCACAGATTTTCTGATATTTATATGACTATTTGTCTTTCACAGTAGCGTTGTTTGTGCCGTGAGGCGGTTGTAAAGTCTCCCCGTATATTCAGTAAGTGCTGTTATCAGTTACGTTCTTTGAAGATCGTTGAGCACGATGCTTATTTACTATGTTAATAGTACTTCTAAAATTACTTTTGTTGGGTCGGCAACGCCGAGCCAGTTCTACCGGTTTTCGACAATCGTTTTGGATCGTTTTCAGAATTACTATGAACCTAACAATTGAATTTTGCATGCATATACTGTCGTAACTCCTGCTTTGTATTTCAATGTAGTTACAACAGTCTTGCCTGCTACCCTAAGTTAAATCCTGCCGACTTAAAGAAATAGTACTTAGGATTGCAAGCTGGTCGCTGATATTCAGTGGTAAATTAGTTGTAAAGCCTTGCAAAAATGATAAAAGTAATGTAATAAAATATGAAATTTATAATAACTAAACTCGCGGAACGTCACATATTAAGGTATTGCGTCATAAACGCGCATGAATACAGACGCGATAAAAAAAGTTCCATTGTTCCTGACCGCCATATTGGCAAAGCGACGTTGAAGAGACTGGTGACAGAAAATCAGAGATAATCAACAGAGCAGTAAGTGTTTATCAAGTTTTTTTTTTAATGTTTTATGTTTTTCTAACACTCCGCTTACATTTTACGGTATTTTGAAGGAAGCAATACTCTTAATAAATTGTATTTTTCACAAATGAAATAGGTGGTTGAATTGTTTGTTTACGTTTGCAATGCAGTGAATTCGTCCGTGATTGTTTATGAATCTGCATTTATTTGTGTATATAAGGTTTGCTTTGCCATTAGCTTCTACATTATATAGGTCGTCCTTAATATTTTCCATGCGTATGTAAGAAATGGACGTCTGACAGGTTGGCTGGTCGTCGTCTTGATTGTGTTAAGGATCTGGGTTTTTTATGTTGAAGGTTAGCCATTTTAACAATACCTGACAGGTTCACAGACGTTTGGCTTGCATCCCCATCTTGTCTGTCGAGGTCGTTTATGGTCTGTAATTGCTTAGGCGCTAGTTGGCTTTTTCAAAGTCTGTTGCCGTTCGACTGCGGCCTGGTGCAATTATAAAGGCAATGAGATCTGTGTATTTTTATTTCAATTAAAGGCTACATGTCCTTTCCCCAGGTTGCAACAATAAATTATCACTGCTGGGAAAAATGACTGTGTAGAGAAAGGCTATCTGTTTAGAAAGGAGTATAAAATCAGTTAATCTGATATTTCTAGGGTTCCACTTGTGCAATTGAAGGATCTGTGGTCACATACATAAGGTTTGCTTTGCCAATATCTTGTACATTATATAGGTCGTCCTGAATATTTTCCATGCGTATGTAAGAAATGGACGTCTGACCGGTTGGCATGGTCGTCATCGTCATTGAATTAAGGATCTGGGTATTTTTAATGTTGAAGGTTAGCCATTTTAACAAAACCTGACGAGGTCAACAGACGTTTGGCTTGCATCCCCATTTTGTCTGTCGAGGTCGTTTATGGTCTGTAATTGCTGAGGTGCTAGTTGGCTTTTTCAGAGTCAGTACATCGTTTGACTGTGGCCTGAAGGTGGTGCAATTATTAAGGCAAAAAGATCTGGGTATTGTTATTTCAATTAAAGGCTACATGTCGTTTCCCCAGGCTGCAGCAATAACTATCTAGGTTTTCAGTGAAAACTTGTGTGGTAAATTTGATAAATAATGAATCAATTATAGCTGTAAGCGGGTGAAATGGTACCCACACCAATCTTAGTTGTTCAATGGAAATGTATAGCATTGAAATAACAGTGTTGCATTCTCTGTCAGGGTTGTAAGTAAATAAATGCCAGATTGTCAATTTCCAGTGCATAGTAGTATTATTGACCTTATCAAGCAGATTGTGTGTGTCTGCTATTGTACCTCTTCACAGACTTGACAACTACTTTCGCCAGATGTGATGATGGATTTGTTTTTTTATCAGTTTTCGGTGTTGGTAGTGATTTGTAAGTTTTGTTCAAAAGTCGTTTGTCTGTAGTTTTGTTTCAAGGAATTAGTTGTCTGCATTGTCATTAGTGATATGGAAATTTTGTACAAAAGTTAAATGTGTGTACTTTATTGTATGTTTATTTGCCTTTCCCTGCAAGTGTTGTGGTTTTGCTTATCATCTTTTTCTGCAAGTTCTATTTACTACATTTTTACATGTATATTTGCTGTTCACATATCAGTTGTTCATGTCTTTAGTTGCGGAATTTTCCCATAATATTATGATGTTGTTGCTGCACGCAAGGAATGAGTTGAAAAATAACATCAAATCCACTGTCTTCCACTTGTGATCTTTGTCATTCAGTTATCCATCTTTTTTAACTGTAGTCAGCTGCATACATAACACTCTGAACGGGAATTGAACTCGCTTATGATTAAATTTGTGTTGAAAATACTTCTAGTTTGAACTGGATCTTACTTCAGATATGAGCAGGAGTTGATCATTATTTAGATCTGAACTGGAGTTGAACATACTTATGATCTGAACTGGAGTTGAACAATGTCATGCCAGAGAGGTCTGTCTAACTTGCTTGCAGAAGCTTGTGCAGAGGCTCAAGAGTTTGACAGTGATATCAGGCAGCAAGTGAGGCGAATTGGCAATCAGTTTCTGTCAAGTGTTGAGATTGGTGCTCAAGAAGCTGTGTATCTGGTTCTTCAAATGCCTTTGAGGAGATGTTCAAGAACCGTTATTTATGTAGATACTAAACTTCCAGACAGTAGAACATCCCTCATCAAACCTCTTTCCAAACTGCAAGAATTACCTGAAAACTCCTGTGAAGTAGAAATGGACAATATCTTAAAACGGTATAAGGGGAGACCAAACTTAATGGAAGACATCTGTTATGCAGATTTCGCTTCTTGGTATGATTTGTATACTACTACCAAACGAGTAGAGTCAGTAGATATAACGACTGTAGAGTTGCCAGAGACCGAGTATGAGCAGGACAAAGTTGATGATATAGAAGCTGGTGACGATGGTGGTTGTGATAAAATCATTACATTTCCATGTGGTACTCGTGTCAGGAGACGACGAAGACAAAAGGTCATATACACATGTTTAACACCCATAAATAAAGATGTCGAAGAGCACCGTCGCCAACAAATAATGCTTAACAGTAGTTGGAGGGATGAAGAAAATGATCTGAAATCAGATTTTGAATCGTTTGAAGAAAGTTACAGAGCAAAGGAAGCAGAGATATCCACAAATAAAATTAAGTATGAAAGCTGTCCTCTCGATGAATATGAAATCACACTTGACAATGATTCGTACAGTGTCTCTGTAGTTAATCAAGAAAATCAGCATCAAGAATTGATTGACATAGACCAATACTTCCACATCAGGAAGTGGACACTGATACTTATTTGGAGACTGTCCGAAATTTGAACTTTGAACAGAAGAAATTTTTTTACTACATTCTGCACAGGGTGAAACTTTCTGACTTGCCATTTCATACTTTCTTGTCTGGTGGAGCTGGTGTTGGCAAAACTGCTGTTACAAAATGCATTTATCAAGCTTTGTTAAAATACTACAATCATAAAAGAACTGAAAGTCCAGATAGTGAAAAGCTGTTGTTGTGTGCTCCAACTGGTAAGGCTGCCCATAACATCGGAGGAAAAACAATTCATGCAGCTTTTTGTATACCAGCAAATCAAGGTCTTCAATTCAAACCTCTTGATATGCAGCAATTGAATAGTATGAGGGCTTGTTACCATGACTTGAAAGTTGTTATTATTGATGAAATTTCCATGGTTGGTCGGAACATGTTCAACTTCATTAATTTAAGGTTGCAAGAATTGATGGGGGGTAGCACCAGGCCTTTTGGTAATGTCAGTATTCTGGCTGTTGGAGATTTATATCAGTTAAAACCTGTAATGGATTCCTGGGTATTTTCACAGGTGTACAAGACTCCTCAGCTACAAAGCTTGGCAACAAATCTGTGGGTAGGTCTATTCGAATTCTTTGAATTGAAAGTTGTTATGAGACAGAAAGATGATCAAGCATTTGCTGAACTTTTGAACAGGTTGAGAGAGGGTCAGCATACTGAGGAAGATTTGGTTGTTTTGAGAAGTCGCCAAGTTGAGAGTTTAACTGAGAGCTCTGCTACCAAGGATTTGCCACATCTTTTCTGTACCAGAGAGAATGCAAACAATCATAACCATTCAGTAATAGCTGACATTGCACTATCAGATAAAGTTAGCATTGAGGCTATTGATGATATTTCCGGTGATTTGAGTCTAACAATGCGTCAGATGGTGATTTCTAAAATACCAGATTATCCAATCAAGACAATGGGTCTACAAAGAAATCTCACACTTGGTATTGGCTTGCCTGCAGAAATATGTTTGAATATTGATACAAGTGATGGTCTAATGGTGCATCTTGCATAATTAGGAAATTTGACTTCAGGGTTCCATGTTCATCACGTTGTAGCATTGTTTGGGTTGAATTTAATGATGAATCAATAGAAAGGAAATGGCGCCTACGGTACAAGCATTTATTTTGCCAGGATATACCTTTGAAGTGGACACCAATCTTTGAGACATGTAGAAAGTTCACATTTCAGTATTACAAAACCTACTTGATAGCTCGCCGTCAGTTCCCTTTATATATTTCTGCTGGAAAAACAATTCACAAAGCACAGGGATCAACAATGAAGGCAGCTGTAATGCATTTTGGAACAAGAAAAAATGATCATATCCATTATGTAGGACTAAGCAGGGTGACAAACTTGTCAGGTGTTCACATATTGGAACTGAATTCTTCCAAAATAAGCATTTCACCTGAGGTTGAAGCAGAAATGGACAGGTTAAGAAATGAAAAATGCATCAATGATTATATACCCATTCTGAAATCTTTTGATGCCTGCAAGCTGAAAGTCTGTTTTCATAATTGCAGGTCTTTAAGAAAACACTTCCATGAGTTCTCACAAGAAAGTAATCTATTGTCAGCTGATGTTATTGGTTTAGCAGAGACTAGATTGCCAGATGAAGGAAGGGTTGGTTATGAAATTAATGGGTTTGAAATGTTCTCTACTGTTTCTGACCAAGCTTCACATGGACTGGCAGTTTACTACAAAAGTACATTGTCGTTCAAATATTACATTTCAAAGACTGTGTGTGACATAGAATATGTCCTGTTTGGCCTTTCAGAGGTTGTGATAGGTTATGTGTATTGCCCTCCTCAAAGAGCAACTGTCCCAAGACTGACTAGCTTTCTGTCTGCAATTTCAACTGACATTGACAACTATGTTGGCCTTTCTGTACCTATAAAACTCATTCTAATGGGTGATTTCAAATTTCATTATACAGAAAACAGCACATGCTCTCAAATCTTCATGGACATCTTAGGCGTAAGACAGTTGGTTCAGTGTGCAACAACTGACTATGATTCTTGCATTGATCACATATATACAAACATTTCAGATGTTGAAGTCAAGGCTTCGGGAACTTTAGAATCATACTACTCTGACCATAAACCATTATTTCTGGCTATTGATTTGTAGTTTTTGTAAACCTAAACATCGCATATTTTCAAAACTATTTACAGTGTGTATGCATAAATTTTTGATTTCCTATTAGGAAACGCACTTTTACACAATGGAATATGTGCAGTGCTATAGGTTTTTAAGTCTTCATGTGTTTGTACATTGATCCCTGAATTCATCATGGCATGGCATGTTTTATTGTTGACAAAAACAAACATTTCGGTAACACTGCAAACTTACTTTCCTGGTGTGACACAAAACCTGTAACAGGCACTGTATTGCAGCTTCATTTGCAAAACTCTGTTGATCCGCAGGATGTAATTGCAACTTTCAGTCTGATATCCACATTGAAAATTTGTTTATAAATCCAATCATTATTGTAACATTTAGTTTGTGTCTAAAGTGGCTAGAAGGGTACCTGGTGAAGGGCCTAGCCAACAATGCAAAAGACAAAGTACATACCTATATCCCCATGCATTTAATGAAAACATAAACTTACCTTGAAAAATTATTGAATTTGAACACATAACATAGAGGATATTTGTTTTTCACCCATGTAAGATAGAAATATATTTCACCGAGTGAACTCCCGAATTTATATTTTCGCAATGGCAAAGCCACTTATGACAATGGATAAATCCGGAGTTCATGAGTGGAATATATTTCTATCTTTCACCGGTAAACAAATTTTCTATTTATTTCATGCTGGTTGTGCAAAGTTTTCTTTAATTTGACACTAAAATCGCAAAAAAGTTGGCACCAAATCTGCTTGTTTATTACTTGACGTCAAATATAACATTTTGAGCCCCCTTTCTTAACATTCTCATTCGGTTTGTTATGTGCATTTAGGTACCAACATGAATAAGCTGTGAAAATAGAAATGATATTCCAGTGTTTGAACACGGTGAAATACCACTGCTATTTCACTTGGAAAATTCTGAAATTCACTCTTAAGCATGAAATAAATAGATTTCGTCCCCCGAAATCCATGTACTAAATGTTTAACTTTTTTCCAGATGTCTTCAATCGCTGAGGCTTTCAGCAACCATAGATCCACGCCGTACGGTGGAAAATCAGTAAAATTGACCGTAGTTGCTGTGAAAGAGGCTGTTTCGTATAGAAACAAATCGGGGGAAAATAGGCAATGTCTTCACTGCGCAATGAGTGACAATCAAGAGGTCATTGAAGCTGTTGTATATGACCCAGTAATGTTCAGTAGATTCAGGAAGGACAACACTCTTGTCATACATAATGCGATTAAGAAGAATGAAGATGGCCGAATGGTATTGGTGGTAACCAATAAGTCAAAAGTGTTCATTTCCACTTCCCTGTCCACAGACGCAGACTTGGTGTTGGCGGGCCACGGGTTATTAAACCCTCCACCTGCACCAACCGTGAGCCTCAGGGCTGCATTGGCTTCGCCCGTGAAGACGAAGTGTTCTGTAGCGGGAAAAGTTGTACAGGTCAGTATTTGTTTTTGGTTTTCCTTTTCCAAGACAATCCTTCAATGTGATATTACCAATTCTGTGCTTACTCCATAATCAGAAATTAAGTAAGATTTATAGTAAAAACACTCAATGAGGTTTTGGCCTGCTTAAACATTATTCTGGTTTAATCTATATTTTCGCATGTTCCAATTTTCCATCAGGTGATCAGTCAACAAATGTGAAAGTGGTGTTTAATTGAAATGTTAATTTCAAAAACCTATTCCAAGACCTTAAATTGAAGAGGTTGATCTAGGCTGAAAATTGGGGAGAAAAATATATTGGTTATTGAAAAATTATTGCTGTTTCCATTAATATCCATCAAATTACAAAGAACAACATCTGCTGTTGATTTCCTATTGCAAACATGCAACAACACGTAAATTTCTATGCTTATACAATCTCCAGGTTGCACAGTTCTTACCCAGCCCTTTCGTCAGTATAAACACCTTTAAATAGTGTAGATCCTGATCAGCCAACACATCCGTGCTGTCTGTCAGATCAGGAACTGCTATTTTCTTTTCATTGTACAGGTTTTTTCTGTCCTTATATAACAGACATTGAAATACGTTGTCGTCCCCAGGCAACATAGGTAACTTCTTCCCCTTTCCAAGAGGAAAATTTTTCCACTCTAATCAAATTTCCCCATAAAGCAACAAACAAAAATGTATGAAAAACACGATTTCACTACAAAAACAATCGATTTTGGAGTACAGAAACATTACTGGTGTACATGAATTGTTAAAATCGTGTTATTCTATTTTTTTTCTCACTTAAAGAATTTGATGCGCAAGCTTTTAAATTACACCGGTATCGTCCGTACCGACCAGACCAGACATGGGGCAAATTACTTTTAACAGTTATGCATTAAATTAGCATTACTTGCCAAATTTGTGCATCACATGCAATTAGCATTACTACGGTATCTTTTGAGAAAGTAATGCATTGAATTAACATTATTTCAAAAAGTAATGCATTACATTTAGGGATATTATCTAAAACAAAAACCTTCCGATTTGCTGATTTCCTATTGGCAATGTTCCTTGACAATCGGCTGCATGTCCAAGACACAAATTTACAAGTTTCAAGTACCATACGGGCCATCTGTTCCCTTCAGGCCACAACGACATTCCCCTCAATCATATTTTCAGCTGTGAAGAATTTAAAAATGAACATGACTGGTCTGGAATCATGTATCTTCAAAAACATTTCTTGAAAAGAGACGTCAAACTAAAAACTTCATCGCTTGCAACTTCATTGCTTATTTACCTATTTCAGGAAGATGAAGTTCGCTATGTTAGTGTAAACGGGGAAAACGTTCCTATCAAGACACTCCATTTGTCTGATAACACAGCTTCTCGGGTGAAAGTCACACTCTGGAGAGAGCTTGCCTCTACAGGAGACACGAGACCTGGTGTTACATCAAGATAACCGACTTGATCCCAAATGGGTACAATTCCGAGATCAGTCTGTCGGCTACCAGTTACTCCACAGTAGAGGTAAATATACACCATAACAATTACTTTTGTCTTCCTTCACTGCGTTTCAACACATTTTCTCAATTTTTCTGTCACCTCCTTTCATAGTTGATAATCATCTCTAAATGGCAAGAAGTTTTCCATCCATTTAAACAAACACTTTATTACATTACTTATGAATCCTTTCACTAATAGTTATGAACAGTTAATTTAATGCCTCATTCAATGGGAGCAATTGATGTCTCGTTCATTTCATTCCAGGATTACTCATGGTAGAAATAAATTGTTTAATTGACCCAGACATTACTGATATCACATGTCTGGCATTCAATATCAAACAGCAAATCATTCCAAGTAATATCATTATAAACAAAATATGCAAAAAAAATTCCACTATCAAAATTTGAAACGAGGAAATTTACATACACCGGCAAGACAGCATTCTGAGACCTGATATTGCCAGACTTCCCGAAAGTTGGAAAAAAAGTGTCAGACATTTGGTCAGACAAGATGTGAAAAACTGTCTGACCGAAACATGTTAAAAAGGTATAAGAAAGTATTAGGAGTTCAAATTTTGTCTGACATTCGGTCAGATAACATTAGAAAAGTCTGACCAGCTGAAATTTTACCAGACAGGTCCTTCGGTCTGGCAACTTTCGGGAAGTCTGTATTGCCTTGCATTCCCATACATCATTACATGTCTTTCTCCTATTTTTATGTACAGAAAACTGAAGCCCCGCTTGTAAGAGTGTCAAAGACTGTTGTTGGCATCTGCATTCAAGAAGATACAGCAGAACTCCTCTGCGAGGCAGATGAAGTCTTGACAGCTGCTGCTGAGGTATTACAGCAAGCCTTCCCAGATGTCATGGACCTAGAATCTATCACCAAGGATGGAACCAAAACACTTGTGTTTGAAACTAAGGGTTCTGATGTAATCAGTATCGCCCAAACACATGCCTAGTGATCTACTTCAATTTGGGGCATGCTACATGAAAAGGAGTCTTTAAGTCTGAATTTCTGACATTTCACTTTTCACTAAGTTTTGAAAGACATGCACTTCCCTAATATTACTTCTTAACTTACAGGATTTCTTGCCACTCATTTCCACTGGATTATGTTCTATTTCACACAATTTTCATAATATGTCATGTCATCTACTCACCTTTCTGACATGGTTTTCCAGAAGACACCTTTCCCTGTGACATGCCCCATTTAAATCATACAGTTTGTTACTTTCTTTGCTCAATTATGTCGTGCCATTATATTGAAACATAAAACCTAACAAACTTAGGACTGAAGGTTTAATTAAACATATCATCTCTTAGCTATTACTGTGGTACAATTTCAATTTCACCTGGCTGTTCATTTGTGTACTCTGTACTCTTGGCAATGTGTAAATTAAAACCAAGGTCAAAATTTATAGTTTTCCTTCTGTGCTGTCTGATCAGGATCTACATTGTTAATTTTCTATTCATTAGGTTATTTCTGACCAGTGACAAGTGCAGATTCAGATCAGGCAACGGATGTGCCGGCTCATCTGCATCTACACTGGTCGCACATGCTCAAAAATGTGTAAATATATAGAGGAAAAAGTGAAAAAAATATTATTTACATTTACCAGAAATGCCCACAGAAAATCGTTCTCGTTGATGGCACAAAATTAGATGCTAGCAAAATGAAATGGTACCACAGTATTACAGAAATAATTTTGATGTATCATTTTCTTACATTTTGAGAAGAAAACCCTTGTAGCAGCATGAACACTTCTTGTATGTACACTCAACAAAATTCCTAATTGGTAATCAATTGCATTTGTTTACAATGTATGCTAGTTTCATTTCTTCCCTAGGTCAAGAGAGGTTGTGGAAAGAATTGTTTTGTCTTAAAATCAATTCTCTAATGCCTTTTTATTCTTTATTGATTGCTTTCTTAAATGAATCCAATACCATTTACTTACACCGCAGGGTCAAAATTTGAACAGTCTTTAAATCTTTAAAGGGAGGTAATTTTTAAATTGGATACTTTGAAGGGGATTTATTTAAACATATGTGCTGTTGATTGATAAGTGCTTATGTTTTTCCTACCAATGAGGGTCCTACTTAAACAAAACAAGAAATTTATAGCTAATTCCTGTTTGCTTTACCTCAATTTGCACGAAATGCATTTTCAGCAAACAAAACCGATAACTCTCGCCAAACTGTTCTGAAGTCCATTATTCATGATAAAAGTTTAAGTTGGGAGAGTGTTGTTGAGATATAATCATAAATAAAGATTGAATTCAATGTTTCTCTTATAATAAAATACAAACAAAAAGTTACCAATTAGAACTTTTTTTGAGGGTTTACATCTGTATATATATGTACAGGCCGGTTATTCTGACATGAAAATGTATTCCATTGTTGCTTGTAACATTGGACTAAGGGCAAATAACTTTTATTGTGGTAATTGCACTTGATCACTTAGACAGAGCTTTTTGCAAAATATGTGAACATTCTTTCATAACACAAATGTAGCATCATTGAAAACAGTTGATTATATTTGCCTGAATCTGGCCCTTGCCATCTTCATATTTATGAACCACTATTCTTTAATTTGAACAACTTAGTCCTGCTCCCTCCCCATAGAGCAATATTTATGTAAATACAACCAGTAGTAACAAGTTCTCAGGTCATTTTGTCCTACCTAGACAAACCATGTTTCACTTAGTATGTATTTCCTTAGTTCTGTTACCATGTGAAAAATACTACTTAGACCACATCTCACTGCCTGCATGTTAAGTTTTTCCACCAACTATATCTTTTCCAGGACGGTTGCAATTTTGGTAACCAATGTCACTAACCCTTTCTTCCATACACAGGCCTTAAAATCAGGGCAAACACTTGACATCAAGATCAGCAGGCACATCTGTGTCACATCACATGTGTGATCACAAACTGAACTGTTAGCTTCTCACTTCATTATGATAATTATGACCAACATGGCACCAGAGCATATCCAGATCAGAAGGCATGGATATGCTAGCTGATCTGCAACTACACTGGTCACACATGCCTATAAATGAATATTTTATGACTGGGTTCATTTATACCAGTATACCGCTTGTGTTGTGCATTTACTACCCTATCACCATTTATTTTATGCCATCCACTGCATTATGGAATTTTATGGTGCAAAAATTGTATTTAACTGTTTTGACACTGTATATTGCCATAGTCTTGGTTAACACTGTTTGCTTTTTTCTAGTCATTCCCAAATGTACTAGAAGTCTAAAAACAGGAAATAAGGTAAAGTTTGGGTGAATCAAACCACAGGAACCTGAATTTTTTTCAATTATCGCCCCAATCTCACAGATATGACCTTTAACCCTATATACATATATAACAAACACAAGGAATGCAACAGATTCATACCCCACCCACTTACCTGTCACAAGAATTTTCCAGCTACAGTCTCAAAAGTTTTCACTAGTCACACATTTGCACAAAAAAATATTGTTAGCAATCATAGCTCCTTAACAAATACTTAACAATAGTCATTATCAACTTATCAAATGTTTTGCTACATTCTTTATTTTGTTGTCCACTCCATTGAGTGACATCACTTAGTTCTACACTGTGGCAAATTTTATTTCCGGTTTCTGTTTGCAAACTAGTAAAATGCTTTGTCCATTTCTAATTGTATAAAACCCAGAAATAATGCCGTTCAAATATAACTAGAACTGCTTTTGGGAAAAGCACATGTCACCCACAAAGGCATCATCTTTGATGATGCACAGGATAAAACTGGTGAAGTGAATATAAAGATGGCAATTTATTAAAAGGGCATACGGAAGTTCTGTGCAATATTAGTCATAAACAATGTCACAAATTTTTGGAGGATCAGGAAAAACATAAGTTTCAATTTCTGATGGGCCATAATCCTGAAGTGCCAGGGTCAATGTGGCTGGTTGTCAAACTTGTTGTCATTAACATTTTGATATACGCCTTTCCAATAATTCGATGAATTTATTTGGTTACCTCCCCTGTCCAGTCACGTGACTGCTCTACAGGAAAAATGATTGCTCGCTGTAATAACGTAATAGGGAATATGTACCTACAACTTTCTTTTTTATAATAAAATTCTTTTTTGGAAAATATATTTTCTTTTTGAATTAGTAATAATACATCAGTGTCATGATATTTTTGAAAATAATTTATAAAACAATCAGGTTTCTGACTAAAAGTGTCAATTCATTATTCCTCGCATTAAACACTAAACGACTTGAACTAACAAACAGTCGCAGTGTTCTCTTCACGGCTTAATTGAGTCTCGTTTCCGGATTAGCGTGTCTATTCAACTACTGACATCATGTTGTGATAATGTCGGCGGCGATTGATTTTGAAGGCGGCAGGTCATAAACATGTCAAACTGTCTCGCACACGGGGTCATCTGTCAATTACTTAAAGGGGCAGATATCATTGACCAATAGAGATCGTGTAATTTCTATTTGCAATGTATCTACACCTCCCAATTCTTACGTATTTCGGAGTCCTTTAACTACTGGATGTGCCAGCAAATGTATTTGATTTAGCACTTAAATGGATTCTTAATCAACATTACGACACGTTTTAAAAACAAAAGCCGTCAATAAGAAACAAATATTGTCAAAACATTTTATATATGTTTAATTAAGAGTTTGGGCTTTTATGCCAAAATTTCAATCTGTCAAACCTAAGAAATCTAAATTGGATATGCAACCATATTGTGATATAAATATTCCCATCTTTTTGGAAGCCGGCATCTAAATCCTTGGATTTTATTCTTCGAATGATACTTCTACAACAAACAATCAGATTACCGATCCTGTTTTATTTCAAGACAGAATCAATCATATATGCGTGTGAAGTATACGTAACATTTTAAATATTCAAATTATTTATTCGTTGACCATAAACGCCTTAATTTTTTTAGGACAATTCTGTATGTGTAAGTATCAACAAATTCAGATTGTATTTTTTTGTCTTCAGATCATGTAACCAGATGTTGACATATCACGATTTCAGGATAATAGTGCATTACTAGCCTTAGCAATTTGCAACATTTACACCAGTAAAATATATTTTCAGCAGAAAAGATATTAAGAAGAAAGTGTTGTACATAATTGGTAAAATTAATGCTTATGTTTGTCCAAATTGCGTTGCATACTGCCTACTATCAACAAGAATGGTACATGTTCTTAAATCATTAAAAATCTAAATATCTAACAAATAGTAAACATAAAAAAGTCTGGCTAGAATAACAGACCAGCAACTTATTTTTTTTACCGCCGGCGACGCACGCAGACTTGCAATATAGCGGATAAGGTTAGCTATTATGTGCTTAAGCCATTAGCCCGATTGTTCAGCTATCCTGCAGAGCCTCGTTTTGGATTGATTTTCGGTCGCGGGAAATAACTCGTACAGGACTGCGAAACTGTTTATTGGAAAGGCGTATATCAGTGAAGATGCACTGAAAAAAGACCATGAGAGTGAGTGTACAAGGCTATCAAGGCCAATTGTAAATAAATAAATGGGCCATAAGTGTTATGTGCCGGGGTCAAAGCGGCTGTTTTTTTATTACACAGATAATTATAGCATTTGGTGAACATCATATAATAAAAATAGCAGAAAATGAGAGAAGAACCAAATCATGAGTATGGAACAGATATTGTAAAATGAAAACTTAAACAGTGTAAGAAATACCTTTATAGCTGCTTAGCACAGTACTTTCTCATAATGCAATGTATGTAATGTCATGATAGCTATAGTATGTTGGTATTACTCCACTGGATACACATTCTACATTGTTCACATAGATATGGTCAATAATGGTCCTGCCAGCTGTAGTAGGCTGTGTTATAAGTTGTTTATAATTCAAAGCAGCCATTTCTTTATGGAGGAGATTATTTTTGTCACAAACAATGTTTACATTGAAATCACCAACAACCATGTTTGCTGCTGTTTCCGAATTTTGAAGCAACAGCTGAGCGTTCCTGGACATTTCTGAACAAAACTTCAGCGGAGTTCCAAATTGTCCGAGATATTTACCCATGAATAAATTGCAACATCTTTGGTGAATTGGTAATTTATTCATGGCTATAAGCGACAGCAAGTGAAGATTTTTTTTTAAACAATTCAAGGGCCATAATCCTGAAGTGCCTCAAGCAATATCGATGACTTTATAGCCTGGTTAAGATATTATAGCCATCAACATTTTGATAAACTTTGGTGAAGATACAATGAAAACTATCTGACTTTGAGAGATGAACCAGGTTAGTGACATGTTTAAAAGGCTAATTTCGGATAAATCAAAGGGCCATAAATCTGATATGCCTGGTGCAAAGTGGCTGGTTTTCGAACTTGGCCAAGATATTAAGGCCACACACATTATCATAATGTTTATTGAAAATCAATTGATGAATATTTCAGTTACATAGCAGACAAGGCTTAAACAGCCAATTTTGGATAATTCAAGGGCCATAAATCCGACATGACTGGGGCAATACGGCTGGTTATCGAACTTGGCCGAGATATTATGGCCACAAACATTTTCATAAAGTATGGTGAAGATCGGATGATAACTGTTCAAGTTACAGAGTGGACAAGCCTCAAACAACTTATTTTTGATAATTCAAGGGCCATAATTCTGAGATTCCTTGGGCAATATGGCTGGTTATCGAACTTGATCGAGATATTATGGCCACTAACATTTTGATGAAGTTTGGTGATGATCCGATGAAAACTGTTTGACTTAGAGAGCGGACAAGTGTGACAGACAGACGGACAGACGGACAGACAGACGGACAGACAGGAGCAAATCAAAATGTCTCCCACACCACTACGTGGTGGGAGACATAATAAATTGGTGACTTGTATTGCTTGAAAAATGAGTAATGGAAATGGGTTTGGCTTAATATTTCATTTATTGAAGCAATCTAATTAAAATGTTTTTGCAGCATTCATGCGATGCCGCATTTCAAACCGGACCACAAAGGCCAGAACACAGTCATGTTCAACAAGCATATTTGTAGTTGATGTTGAAGACAAAACATACACACTCTAAGGTTAATGTGGTTTGCTGGCAAAGAATATGAAAGAATGAACAATTACTTGACATTTGAGAATGGCAATTAACAATCACCATTTGCTGCAACCTTCAGAAAACCAGCTGGCAGCTGGTGTTCCCGCATTCTATTATTACATTACATTTCACTGAAACAAATGAATAACACATTAAACACAATAACCTTTATTACAAGATAGTAATATATATTTCGACAATAACTACAGTAGACTTTTGTTATTTTCATATCTCAAAAATAAATTTTTCTATTTGTCCCAATGTAAAACTGAGTGACAAACGTTTAACAGCTGATTCTAGAATGACATTTTGAAGTGTATGATTGCTAATAATGGATTTCTATTACAATGTTTGACCATTTAAAAATCCGTGTCAAGGCTGTAGCTGGGAAAAAATTGTAACAGGTTAGTGGGTGTGGTACGAATCCCTTGCATTCCTCGTGTTCATTGTATATGTATTTCGGGTCAAATGTCGTATCTGTGGGATCAAGGTGATTATTGAAAAAATTCAGGTTCGTGGGGCACAACACATTAAAAACAACCTTTTTAAGGCACTAATAAATGCAATGTTTCCGTCAATGTAACGTAAATTGTGCATTCAAGCATAAACTTTTGCTTCAACAACTGAATATAATTCACTCTTGACCTCTGGAATCATGTATATTCACATTTATCTTCAGTGTTCCAAAATCACCGTCTTTGCCCAAGGTTATGAAACTGAGCACGGAAACCAGTCTCAAATCTCGAGCATCTGATAGGCTGACATGGCAACCAGTCATCATTTAAGCCAATTAGATGCTTGAGACTTGAGACTAGTTTCCAATCTCAGGTTTATAACCTTTAGTCCTTATGTATTTTCATTGCTTATTGTAAATAGTTATGCAGTGCGAATGTGTTTGGTTGCTTGTATTTTCTTTCACTTGAACTTGCTAAGTGTATACCATGTTAACATAACTCTTTGACTCCAGAATGATGTATATACACCTGTAGCTTCCCCACTTTTTGAAAGACGCCTTCCAGAGCCAAGTCAGTAAAATACAGCCAAACCTGCATTCAGCAACTACACAAGAAAGCTACAAAAAGAGGCTGATTAAGATATGTACACTAATAACAAATTATCAGTTCAGTATTTCTTCAATCTGGCTCTTAATGACAAATGGTAGCTGACTGAATACAGGTGACTGCTTGACTAGGTCCATAGTTGTTCACATTTATGTCTTGCACTGGTAAAAACTCATGTCCTCTATTTCTATCCAGATTGAACATAATTGTTCATTTCCCAACATGAAACCATTCCAAACAACTTTGTTTCTAAACTTTCAGCAACTGCTATCAATCAGTAAAGTTTTTGCTTAAGGATAATAACAGCATCAATGAACATTCCATTCCCACTTTGTCATCCTTAAATAATTTGTGAACACTCCCAAATCATTGGAATTCACCTTTAGAAACGCCTTATGTATTTTCATTGCTTATTGTAAATAGTTATGCAGTGAGAGTGTGTGGTTGCTTGTATTTTCTTTCTCTTCAACTTGCTAAGTGTATAGCATGTTAACATGACTGAGTAGCTGGTACCAGATTTCCAAAACAAAACTGTTCCTTAGGTTTTGCAAAATATTTAATGTCATCTTTTAAGTCCAACTACATGTACAAAGAATCAATACAAACTCTTCCAAGTTAATAAGAAAGTTTACATGAAAATACAATCATTCACTGTCGTGATGATGTTTGTGAAGTCAGAAGTTATTGTATGTAATATCATAAATTACAATGTTTCACATTCTTCAGAAGTAATTGCTTATCTACAAATTACCAAACTCGTATACTGAATGCCAAAGAGAAAGTACTTTCTATGGCAACTCAGTATATGTTTCAGTTCATTGTCATTTCATTTCCACAATGACATTTGTTGCATTTTTGCTCAATTCCTCAAACACTGTTATCTATAGATGTCATAATCTTTTAAATCTAGTTTTGATGTTTTCCAACATTTGCACTCCTTTCTGGAACTTATTTGTCCCATTTCTTCACACACTTGGCTGCAATGGTAAATTACAGCACCACATTCCAGGGCACTGCAAACACCACCATCTGCATTCCATTCATCATTGCACTTAACATTATTAAAAACCTCATGTTTACGTCTCTTTATAACTCTTTGTATTTGTTTGTATTTTCACCTGTATTGTCCAGCAATATTGACCTGGCACTTCATTAATTTTCGTAAAGGTCATTGGATAAACACGGGTGTCAGCGAATACACCGATATATTTATTCAATTTTCGTGTCAGTGATGAGTGGTGTATTGGAATAGATGCCTGACTACCGATTCGAAGTAGATCGTAATATTTACGAAATTTAACGAATTTGGGGTCAAATGCAAGAGTGCCAGGTCAATATTGTTGGACAATACTATATTTTTACTTGCATCTGATCTCATTATATTATGTAATGTGCCAATAAATGTTTGCCACTATTTAACCAAACCTTTTTATAGGTGCTACTGAATGTTAACCTTACCTTTTTCACCTAGTCAAGATTGTCTTAAAACTTCCATTTGTTTTTGTATTGCTTTGAAGCTAGTCAATGTATACTGAACAGACAAGAACTCCACATTCCCTTGAGAGAACCATTGTTAAATTAAAATTTATTTAAGGGAATAACTCACTTGGTTATGGCACTGTCAATGATAGAACAGACAAATGTCAAATTCCTTTTCGTCCACTCAAAGCCATTCCATAACACTTAAAAAGCAATAATTTTCATGCCATTTCCAATTTTACATACAATACCAACCATATATACCTAAAAAATTCTTGTGTGGTCAGTACTACTTGTTGATTATGATTATGCATAATATATCATAACTTTTTACAAAAAAATAATGTTTTCGTTTGTTTCACATATAGTTTGTATGATTTTATTACAAAAGTTTATAAATAAAGTTAAATATTTACATTCACATTGATTTCTTCGTTTAACAAAATCGGTTCATTTTGCATGAATCGCATGACCCGCAATGACGTCAGTAACGTCATGGCTGTTACTATTGAAAACTCCCACGTATTACTCCCCCTTTTCACTTAATACTAATTTTTGACAGCGTTCGACTTAAAGTTTATTTGAAGAAAAAATGAATAAAATGTACATATAAGTAAAGATTCTTATTTTGGTGTGGTTCATGCAGATTGGACGTGCACGCGACAGCTGGCAAATTTACCATAAAGCGCTAGCGCGCTTTATGTATTTGCCAGCGCTCGCGTGCACGTCCAATCTGCATGAACCGCACCAAAATAACAATCATTCCTTAAATAAACAGTGTCTTCTCCTTTTCTCGATTTGGTACTTCGTCCAATAACATGTATACAAATTATTGCCAAGTAACATCGTCTAAAACTCCGGTCTCAATCTCACAATGTCTTTTGACACATTGACCTTTAAGCAGTTACGCAAATTTCATACCACTGAAATAGGACTTCACTCCTAGATGATCCCTATTATCTTTAAGAACAAAGGTGAGTGTCAGAGTCCGAAAAATGAAAAAAAAGACAACTCTTCGCCTCTGTTCCAACTACATACAACCCAACCTCTTACTCCAACCTCCCTTTCAAATGTGTCTGGTTAGCCGACCCATCAGTACCTTCAGTCCTTTGATTATAGTATGGTGTAGTGATGGTGGTTAGTGCTTAGACCTTTTCTCGGTATTTCATAATCATTGCACGTGTATCACGTGACTAAAAAAACAAATTAACCTTAACTGGATATGGTTTTATGCTTAAAACGGTTCACGCCGGGATAAAACCGTAGAACAGGTAATAATACGTTGGTTGTAACCCCATGCCGTGACATGTTGTACTTTGTAATAGCATAAGGAGTTGTTTTAAAAAAATAAACTCTGCAGACTAGTAAGTAGGCCGGTTAGCTCAGTTGGTTAGAGCGTCGTGCTAATAACGCGAATGTCGTGGGTTCGACCCCCACACTGGCCAGTTGTTTTCTCGTCTCTCGGCAACATGAATGCGATAGGGTTATGCATATTTGCGAAATATTTGGAATGTACCGCTGCCGACTAAAGCACGAAAGCATTTTGCTCACTTTTACCGAAAATGCAAGCAGAAAGCGTACACATAATTACACACTAGAAGATCAGTGGTTAGAGCGTCGTGCTAATAACGCGAATGTCGTGGGTTCGACCCCCACACTGGCCAGTTGTTTTCTCGTCTCTCGGCAACATGAATGCGATAGGGTTATGCATATTTGCGAAATATTTGGAATGTACCGCTGCCGATTAAAGTACGAAAGCATTTTGCTCACTTTTACCGAAAATGCAAGCAGAAAGCGTACACATAATTATACACTATTTTCGTTCACTGCACAAGCAGGTAGCGTGGCCGAGCGGTCTAAGGCGCTGGTTTAAGGCACCAGTCTCTTCGGAGGCGTGGGTTCGAATCCCACCGCTGCCATACGCTTTTCGTTTTCCTTCAAGCGTTAGCAATTAAATAATGACGACTTTGTTTGCTCGCTGGCAAATATCGCTCTGCACGTGCACCAGCATGCTCTCTGTGTCTCTCTCGCTTGCTCGCTCGCTCGCTCGCTCTGGTCTCTCTATTTATGATTACACTGAATCGAAAACACTCAAAGCTAAATTTCTTCTAAGACGCCAAGATCCAGCCCATTTTTTGGACTGCAGGGATTTTAAGACGATTAAATGAACTGTTGAAAATGAACAAAATGCTATATGGCAGCGGTGGGATTCGAACCCACGCCTCCGACGAGACTGGTGCCTAAAACCAGCGCCTTAGACCGCTCGGCCGCACTACCGTTCTGTGTTCAAAACAACTGTGTTCATTATGAATGTGACATTGATTGCTGATCACACTGTGGTAATAAGGTGTAACCACAAGTTCTGAATCTTTAAGGTAGCATTTGAAAACGCGAAGCAAAATTACTACAAGCAACATTCACTATACATAGGTGGAAATGCTAAATTCAAGGTGTTCGCAGCCTTCTTGTGTTTAATTAGCCCGATTCCTTGATATTCGCACAGAATCGTTCATTATTACTTCAGAATCTATATTTTAATTTAAAGACATGGATCTTCGTTGTCGGATAATATACCCGCTATTGATGATTTTGTTACTTTAGTTTTACCCCTACTCTGATCAAAAGCCGGCGGTTTCCAAATGCATGTTGGGAATTTAACGATTTTTTTCATAAAAAGAAGTGAAAATGATCTATCTTATATTGTTTTAAGTTTGTAGAGTATAATCCCATTCCACGCAAAGAAAATTAACGCTATAGTTAGAAAAAATATTTAACTTCTGCAGGAGTAATTGTTATACGCGTTAAAAAGTATCAGTTAAAAAGGAATTGGAGAATCCGGGTATCGATCCCGGTACCTCTCACATGCTAAGCGAGCGCTCTACCACTTGAGCTAATCCCCCTTGTTATAGTATGGTGTAGTGATGGTGGTTAGTGCTTAGACCTTTTCTCGGTATTTCATAATCATTGCACGTGTATCACGTGACTAAAAAACAAATTAACCTTAACTGGATATGGTTTTATGCTTAAAACGGTTCACGCCGGGATAAAACCGTAGAACAGGTAATAATACGTTGGTTGTAACCCCATGCCGTGACATGTTGTACTTTGTAATAGCATAAGGAGTTGTTTTAACAAAATAAACTCTGCAGACTAGTAAGTAGGCCGGTTAGCTCAGTTGGTTAGAGCGTCGTGCTAATAACGCGAATGTCGTGGGTTCGACCCCCACACTGGCCAGTTGTTTTCTCGTCTCTCGGCAACATGAATGCGATAGGGTTATGCATATTTGCGAAATATTTGGAATGTACCGCTGCCGATTAAAGTACGAAAGCATTTTGCTCACTTTTACCGAAAATGCAAGCAGAAAGCGTACACATAATTATACACTATTTTCGTTCACTGCACAAGCAGGTAGCGTGGCCGAGCGGTCTAAGGCGCTGGTTTAAGGCACCAGTCTCTTCGGAGGCGTGGGTTCGAATCCCACCGCTGCCATACGCTTTTCGTTTTCCTTCAAGCGTTAGCAATTAAATAATGACGACTTTGTTTGCTCGCTGGCAAATGTCGCTCTGCACGTGCACCAGCATGCTCTCTGTGTCTCTCTCGCTTGCTCGCTCGCTCGCTCGCTCTGGTCTCTCTATTTATGATTACACTGAATCGAAAACACTCAAAGCTAAATTTCTTCTAAGACGCCAAGATCCAGCCCATTTTTTGGACTGCAGGGATTTTAAGACGATTAAATGAACTGTTGAAAATGAACAAAATGCTATATGGCAGCGGTGGGATTCGAACCCACGCCTCCGAAGAGACTGGTGCCTAAAACCAGCGCCTTAGACCGCTCGGCCACACTACCGTTCTGTGTTCAAAACAACTGTGTTCATTATGAATGTGACATTGATTGCTGATCACACTGTGGTAATAAGGTGTAACCACAAGTTCTGAATCTTTAAGGTAGCATTTGAAAACGCGAAGCAAAATTACTACAAGCAACATTCACTATACATAGGTGGAAATGCTAAATTCAAGGTGTTCGCAGCCTTCTTGTGTTTAATTAGCCCGATTCCTTGATACTCGCACAGAATCGTTCATTATTACTTCAGAATCTATATTTTAATTTAAAGACATGGATCTTCGTTGTCGGATAATATACCCGCTATTGATGATTTTGTTACTTTAGTTTTACCCCTACTCTGATCAAAAGCCGGCGGTTTCCAAATGCATGTTGGGAATTTAACGATTTTTTTCATAAAAAGAAGTGAAAATGATCTATCTTATATTGTTTTAAGTTTGTAGAGTATAATCCCATTCCACGCAAAGAAATTAACAGTATATTACCGCTATAGTTAGAAAAAATATTTAACTTCTGCAGGAGTAATTGTTATACGCGTTAAAAAGTATCAGTTAAAAAGGAATTGGAGAATCCGGGTATCGATCCCGGTACCTCTCACATGCTAAGCGAGCGCTCTACCACTTGAGCTAATCCCCCTTGTTATAGTATGGTGTAGTGATGGTGGTTAGTGCTTAGACCTTTTCTCGGTATTTCATAATCATTGCACGTGTATCACGTGACTAAAAAACAAATTAACCTTAACTGGATATGGTTTTATGCTTAAAACGGTTCACGCCGGGATAAAACCGTAGAACAGGTAATAATACGTTGGTTGTAACCCCATGCCGTGACATGTTGTACTTTGTAATAGCATAAGGAGTTGTTTTAACAAAATAAACTCTGCAGACTAGTAAGTAGGCCGGTTAGCTCAGTTGGTTAGAGCGTCGTGCTAATAACGCGAATGTCGTGGGTTCGACCCCCACACTGGCCAGTTGTTTTCTCGTCTCTCGGCAACATGAATGCGATAGGGTTATGCATATTTGCGAAATATTTGGAATGTACCGCTGCCGATTAAAGTACGAAAGCATTTTGCTCACTTTTACCGAAAATGCAAGCAGAAAGCGTACACATAATTATACACTATTTTCGTTCACTGCACAAGCAGGTAGCGTGGCCGAGCGGTCTAAGGCGCTGGTTTAAGGCACCAGTCTCTTCGGAGGCGTGGGTTCGAATCCCACCGCTGCCATACGCTTTTCGTTTTCCTTCAAGCGTTAGCAATTAAATAATGACGACTTTGTTTGCTCGCTGGCAAATGTCGCTCTGCACGTGCACCAGCATGCTCTCTGTGTCTCTCTCGCTTGCTCGCTCGCTCGCTCGCTCTGGTCTCTCTATTTATGATTACACTGAATCGAAAACACTCAAAGCTAAATTTCTTCTAAGACGCCAAGATCCAGCCCATTTTTTGGACTGCAGGGATTTTAAGACGATTAAATGAACTGTTGAAAATGAACAAAATGCTATATGGCAGCGGTGGGATTCGAACCCACGCCTCCGAAGAGACTGGTGCCTAAAACCAGCGCCTTAGACCGCTCGGCCACACTACCGTTCTGTGTTCAAAACAACTGTGTTCATTATGAATGTGACATTGATTGCTGATCACACTGTGGTAATAAGGTGTAACCACAAGTTCTGAATCTTTAAGGTAGCATTTGAAAACGCGAAGCAAAATTACTACAAGCAACATTCACTATACATAGGTGGAAATGCTAAATTCAAGGTGTTCGCAGCCTTCTTGTGTTTAATTAGCCCGATTCCTTGATACTCGCACAGAATCGTTCATTATTACTTCAGAATCTATATTTTAATTTAAAGACATGGATCTTCGTTGTCGGATAATATACCCGCTATTGATGATTTTGTTACTTTAGTTTTACCCCTACTCTGATCAAAAGCCGGCGGTTTCCAAATGCATGTTGGGAATTTAACGATTTTTTTCATAAAAAGAAGTGAAAATGATCTATCTTATATTGTTTTAAGTTTGTAGAGTATAATCCCATTCCACGCAAAGAAATTAACGCTATAGTTAGAAAAAATATTTAACTTCTGCAGTAGTAATTGTTATACGCGTTAAAAAGTATCAGTTAAAAAGGAATTGGAGAATCCGGGTATCGATCCCGGTACCTCTCACATGCTAAGCGAGCGCTCTACCACTTGAGCTAATCCCCCTTGTTATAGTATGGTGTAGTGATGGTGGTTAGTGCTTAGACCTTTTCTCGGTATTTCATAATCATTGCACGTGTATCACGTGACTAAAAAAACAAATTAACCTTAACTGGATATGGTTTTATGCTTAAAACGGTTCACGCCGGGATAAAACCGTAGAACAGGTAATAATACGTTGGTTGTAACCCCATGCCGTGACATGTTGTACTTTGTAATAGCATAAGGAGTTGTTTTAACAAAATAAACTCTGCAGACTAGTAAGTAGGCCGGTTAGCTCAGTTGGTTAGAGCGTCGTGCTAATAACGCGAATGTCGTGGGTTCGACCCCCACACTGGCCAGTTGTTTTCTCGTCTCTCGGCAACATGAATGCGATAGGGTTATGCATATTTGCGAAATATTTGGAATGTACCGCTGCCGATTAAAGTACGAAAGCATTTTGCTCACTTTTACCGAAAATGCAAGCAGAAAGCGTACACATAATTATACACTATTTTCGTTCACTGCACAAGCAGGTAGCGTGGCCGAGCGGTCTAAGGCGCTGGTTTAAGGCACCAGTCTCTTCGGAGGCGTGGGTTCGAATCCCACCGCTGCCATACGCTTTTCGTTTTCCTTCAAGCGTTAGCAATTAAATAATGACGACTTTGTTTGCTCGCTGGCAAATGTCGCTCTGCACGTGCACCAGCATGCTCTCTGTGTCTCTCTCGCTTGCTCGCTCGCTCGCTCGCTCTGGTCTCTCTATTTATGATTACACTGAATCGAAAACACTCAAAGCTAAATTTCTTCTAAGACGCCAAGATCCAGCCCATTTTTTGGACTGCAGGGATTTTAAGACGATTAAATGAACTGTTGAAAATGAACAAAATGCTATATGGCAGCGGTGGGATTCGAACCCACGCCTCCGAAGAGACTGGTGCCTAAAACCAGCGCCTTAGACCGCTCGGCCACACTACCGTTCTGTGTTCAAAACAACTGTGTTCATTATGAATGTGACATTGATTGCTGATCACACTGTGGTAATAAGGTGTAACCACAAGTTCTGAATCTTTTAGGTAGCATTTGAAAACGCGAAGCAAAATTACTACAAGCAACATTCACTATACATAGGTGGAAATGCTAAATTCAAGGTGTTCGCAGCCTTCTTGTGTTTAATTAGCCCGATTCCTTGATACTCGCACAGAATCGTTCATAATTACTTCAGAATCTATATTTTAATTTAAAGACATGGATCTTCGTTGTCGGATAATATACCCGCTATTGATGATTTTGTTACTTTAGTTTTACCCCTACTCTGATCAAAAGCCGGCGGTTTCCAAATGCATGTTGGGAATTTAACGATTTTTTTCATAAAAAGAAGTGAAAATGATCTATCTTATATTGTTTTAAGTTTGTAGAGTATAATCCCATTCCACGCAAAGAAATTAACGCTATAGTTAGAAAAAATATTTAACTTCTGCAGTAGTAATTGTTATACGCGTTAAAAAGTATCAGTTAAAAAGGAATTGGAGAATCCGGGTATCGATCCCGGTACCTCTCACATGCTAAGCGAGCGCTCTACCACTTGAGCTAATCCCCCTTGTTATAGTATGGTGTAGTGATGGTGGTTAGTGCTTAGACCTTTTCTCGGTATTTCATAATCATTGCACGTGTATCACGTGACTAAAAAACAAATTAACCTTAACTGGATATGGTTTTATGCTTAAAACGGTTCACGCCGGGATAAAACCGTAGAACAGGTAATAATACGTTGGTTGTAACCCCATGCCGTGACATGTTGTACTTTGTAATAGCATAAGGAGTTGTTTTAACAAAATAAACTCTGCAGACTAGTAAGTAGGCCGGTTAGCTCAGTTGGTTAGAGCGTCGTGCTAATAACGCGAATGTCGTGGGTTCGACCCCCACACTGGCCAGTTGTTTTCTCGTCTCTCGGCAACATGAATGCGATAGGGTTATGCATATTTGCGAAATATTTGGAATGTACCGCTGCCGATTAAAGTACGAAAGCATTTTGCTCACTTTTACCGAAAATGCAAGCAGAAAGCGTACACATAATTATACACTATTTTCGTTCACTGCACAAGCAGGTAGCGTGGCCGAGCGGTCTAAGGCGCTGGTTTAAGGCACCAGTCTCTTCGGAGGCGTGGGTTCGAATCCCACCGCTGCCATACGCTTTTCGTTTTCCTTCAAGCGTTAGCAATTAAATAATGACGACTTTGTTTGCTCGCTGGCAAATGTCGCTCTGCACGTGCACCAGCATGCTCTCTGTGTCTCTCTCGCTTGCTCGCTCGCTCGCTCGCTCTGGTCTCTCTATTTATGATTACACTGAATCGAAAACACTCAAAGCTAAATTTCTTCTAAGACGCCAAGATCCAGCCCATTTTTTGGACTGCAGGGATTTTAAGATGATTAAATGAACTGTTGAAAATGAACAAAATGCTATATGGCAGCGGTGGGATTCGAACCCACGCCTCCGAAGAGACTGGTGCCTAAAACCAGCGCCTTAGACCGCTCGGCCACACTACCGTTCTGTGTTCAAAACAACTGTGTTCATTATCAATGTGATTGATTGCTGATCACACTGTGGTAATAAGGTGTAACCACAAGTTCTGAATCTTTTAGGTAGCATTTGAAAACGCGAAGCAAAATTACTACAAGCAACATTCACTATACATAGGTGGAAATGCTAAATTCAAGGTGTTCGCAGCCTTCTTGTGTTTAATTAGCCCGATTCCTTGATACTCGCACAGAATCGTTCATAATTACTTCAGAATCTATATTTTAATTTAAAGACATGGATCTTCGTTGTCGGATAATATACCCGCTATTGATGATTTTGTTACTTTAGTTTTACCCCTACTCTGATCAAAAGCCGGCGGTCTCCAAATGCATGTTGGGAATTTAACGATTTTTTTCATAAAAAGAAGTGAAAATGATCTATCTTATATTGTTTTAAGTTTGTAGAGTATAATCCCATTCCACGCAAAGAAATTAACGCTATAGTTAGAAAAAATATTTAACTTCTGCAGTAGTAATTGTTATACGCGTTAAAAAGTATCAGTTAAAAAGGAATTGGAGAATCCGGGTATCGATCCCGGTACCTCTCACATGCTAAGCGAGCGCTCTACCACTTGAGCTAATCCCCCTTGTTATAGTATGGTGTAGTGATGGTGGTTAGTGCTTAGACCTTTTCTCGGTATTTCATAATCATTGCACGTGTATCACGTGACTAAAAAACAAATTAACCTTAACTGGATATGGTTTTATGCTTAAAACGGTTCACGCCGGGATAAAACCGTAGAACAGGTAATAATACGTTGGTTGTAACCCCATGCCGTGACATGTTGTACTTTGTAATAGCATAAGGAGTTGTTTTAACAAAATAAACTCTGCAGACTAGTAAGTAGGCCGGTTAGCTCAGTTGGTTAGAGCGTCGTGCTAATAACGCGAATGTCGTGGGTTCGACCCCCACACTGGCCAGTTGTTTTCTCGTCTCTCGGCAACATGAATGCGATAGGGTTATGCATATTTGCGAAATATTTGGAATGTACCGCTGCCGATTAAAGTACGAAAGCATTTTGCTCACTTTTACCGAAAATGCAAGCAGAAAGCGTACACATAATTATACACTATTTTCGTTCACTGCACAAGCAGGTAGCGTGGCCGAGCGGTCTAAGGCGCTGGTTTAAGGCACCAGTCTCTTCGGAGGCGTGGGTTCGAATCCCACCGCTGCCATACGCTTTTCGTTTTCCTTCAAGCGTTAGCAATTAAATAATGACGACTTTGTTTGCTCGCTGGCAAATGTCGCTCTGCACGTGCACCAGCATGCTCTCTGTGTCTCTCTCGCTTGCTCGCTCGCTCGCTCGCTCGCTCTGGTCTCTCTATCTATGATTACACTGAATCGAAAACACTCAAAGCTAAATTTCTTCTAAGA
This sequence comes from Corbicula japonica, assembly GCA_038501625.1. Classification (NCBI taxonomy): domain Eukaryota; kingdom Metazoa; phylum Mollusca; class Bivalvia; order Venerida; family Cyrenidae; genus Corbicula; species Corbicula japonica. The sequence continues at coordinate 100,317 of JAZAYU010000815.1, forward strand.
CGCCAAGATCCAGCCCATTTTTTGGACTGCAGGGATTTTAAGACGATTAAATGAACTGTTGAAAATGAACAAAATGCTATATGGCAGCGGTGGGATTCGAACCCACGCCTCCGAAGAGACTGGTGCCTAAAACCAGCGCCTTAGACCGCTCGGCCACACTACCGTTCTGTGTTCAAAACAACTGTGTTCATTATCAATGTGATTGATTGCTGATCACACTGTGGTAATAAGGTGTAACCACAAGTTCTGAATCTTTTAGGTAGCATTTGAAAACGCGAAGCAAAATTACTACAAGCAACATTCACTATACATAGGTGGAAATGCTAAATTCAAGGTGTTCGCAGCCTTCTTGTGTTTAATTAGCCCGATTCCTTGATACTCGCACAGAATCGTTCATAATTACTTCAGAATCTATATTTTAATTTAAAGACATGGATCTTCGTTGTCGGATAATATACCCGCTATTGATGATTTTGTTACTTTAGTTTTACCCCTACTCTGATCAAAAGCCGGCGGTTTCCAAATGCATGTTGGGAATTTAACGATTTTTTTCATAAAAAGAAGTGAAAATGATCTATCTTATATTGTTTTAAGTTTGTAGAGTATAATCCCATTCCACGCAAAGAAATTAACGCTATAGTTAGAAAAAATATTTAACTTCTGCAGTAGTAATTGTTATACGCGTTAAAAAGTATCAGTTAAAAAGGAATTGGAGAATCCGGGTATCGATCCCGGTACCTCTCACATGCTAAGCGAGCGCTCTACCACTTGAGCTAATCCCCCTTGTTATAGTATGGTGTAGTGATGGTGGTTAGTGCTTAGACCTTTTCTCGGTATTTCATAATCATTGCACGTGTATCACGTGACTAAAAAACAAATTAACCTTAACTGGATATGGTTTTATGCTTAAAACGGTTCACGCCGGGATAAAACCGTAGAACAGGTAATAATACGTTGGTTGTAACCCCATGCCGTGACATGTTGTACTTTGTAATAGCATAAGGAGTTGTTTTAACAAAATAAACTCTGCAGACTAGTAAGTAGGCCGGTTAGCTCAGTTGGTTAGAGCGTCGTGCTAATAACGCGAATGTCGTGGGTTCGACCCCCACACTGGCCAGTTGTTTTCTCGTCTCTCGGCAACATGAATGCGATAGGGTTATGCATATTTGCGAAATATTTGGAATGTACCGCTGCCGATTAAAGTACGAAAGCATTTTGCTCACTTTTACCGAAAATGCAAGCAGAAAGCGTACACATAATTATACACTATTTTCGTTCACTGCACAAGCAGGTAGCGTGGCCGAGCGGTCTAAGGCGCTGGTTTAAGGCACCAGTCTCTTCGGAGGCGTGGGTTCGAATCCCACCGCTGCCATACGCTTTTCGTTTTCCTTCAAGCGTTAGCAATTAAATAATGACGACTTTGTTTGCTCGCTGGCAAATGTCGCTCTGCACGTGCACCAGCATGCTCTCTGTGTCTCTCTCGCTTGCTCGCTCGCTCGCTCGCTCTGGTCTCTCTATTTATGATTACACTGAATCGAAAACACTCAAAGCTAAATTTCTTCTAAGACGCCAAGATCCAGCCCATTTTTTGGACTGCAGGGATTTTAAGATGATTAAATGAACTGTTGAAAATGAACAAAATGCTATATGGCAGCGGTGGGATTCGAACCCACGCCTCCGAAGAGACTGGTGCCTAAAACCAGCGCCTTAGACCGCTCGGCCACACTACCGTTCTGTGTTCAAAACAACTGTGTTCATTATGAATGTGACATTGATTGCTGATCACACTGTGGTAATAAGGTGTAACCACAAGTTCTGAATCTTTTAGGTAGCATTTGAAAACGCGAAGCAAAATTACTACAAGCAACATTCACTATACATAGGTGGAAATGCTAAATTCAAGGTGTTCGCAGCCTTCTTGTGTTTAATTAGCCCGATTCCTTGATACTCGCACAGAATCGTTCATTATTACTTCAGAATCTATATTTTAATTTAAAGACATGGATCTTCGTTGTCGGATAATATACCCGCTATTGATGATTTTGTTACTTTAGTTTTACCCCTACTCTGATCAAAAGCCGGCGGTTTCCAAATGCATGTTGGGAATTTAACGATTTTTTTCATAAAAAGAAGTGAAAATGATCTATCTTATATTGTTTTAAGTTTGTAGAGTATAATCCCATTCCACGCAAAGAAATTAACGCTATAGTTAGAAAAAATATTTAACTTCTGCAGGAGTAATTGTTATACGCGTTAAAAAGTATCAGTTAAAAAGGAATTGGAGAATCCGGGTATCGATCCCGGTACCTCTCACATGCTAAGCGAGCGCTCTACCACTTGAGCTAATCCCCCTTGTTATAGTATGGTGTAGTGATGGTGGTTAGTGCTTAGACCTTTTCTCGGTATTTCATAATCATTGCACGTGTATCACGTGACTAAAAAACAAATTAACCTTAACTGGATATGGTTTTATGCTTAAAACGGTTCACGCCGGGATAAAACCGTAGAACAGGTAATAATACGTTGGTTGTAACCCCATGCCGTGACATGTTGTACTTTGTAATAGCATAAGGAGTTGTTTTAACAAAATAAACTCTGCAGACTAGTAAGTAGGCCGGTTAGCTCAGTTGGTTAGAGCGTCGTGCTAATAACGCGAATGTCGTGGGTTCGACCCCCACACTGGCCAGTTGTTTTCTCGTCTCTCGGCAACATGAATGCGATAGGGTTATGCATATTTGCGAAATATTTGGAATGTACCGCTGCCGATTAAAGTACGAAAGCATTTTGCTCACTTTTACCGAAAATGCAAGCAGAAAGCGTACACATAATTATACACTATTTTCGTTCACTGCACAAGCAGGTAGCGTGGCCGAGCGGTCTAAGGCGCTGGTTTAAGGCACCAGTCTCTTCGGAGGCGTGGGTTCGAATCCCACCGCTGCCATACGCTTTTCGTTTTCCTTCAAGCGTTAGCAATTAAATAATGACGACTTTGTTTGCTCGCTGGCAAATGTCGCTCTGCACGTGCACCAGCATGCTCTCTGTGTCTCTCTCGCTTGCTCGCTCGCTCGCTCGCTCTGGTCTCTCTATTTATGATTACACTGAATCGAAAACACTCAAAGCTAAATTTCTTCTAAGACGCCAAGATCCAGCCCATTTTTTGGACTGCAGGGATTTTAAGATGATTAAATGAACTGTTGAAAATGAACAAAATGCTATATGGCAGCGGTGGGATTCGAACCCACGCCTCCGAAGAGACTGGTGCCTAAAACCAGCGCCTTAGACCGCTCGGCCACACTACCGTTCTGTGTTCAAAACAACTGTGTTCATTATGAATGTGACATTGATTGCTGATCACACTGTGGTAATAAGGTGTAACCACAAGTTCTGAATCTTTAAGGTAGCATTTGAAAACGCGAAGCAAAATTACTACAAGCAACATTCACTATACATAGGTGGAAATGCTAAATTCAAGGTGTTCGCAGCCTTCTTGTGTTTAATTAGCCCGATTCCTTGATACTCGCACAGAATCGTTCATTATTACTTCAGAATCTATATTTTAATTTAAAGACATGGATCTTCGTTGTCGGATAATATACCCGCTATTGATGATTTTGTTACTTTAGTTTTACCCCTACTCTGATCAAAAGCCGGCGGTTTCCAAATGCATGTTGGGAATTTAACGATTTTTTTCATAAAAAGAAGTGAAAATGATCTATCTTATATTGTTTTAAGTTTGTAGAGTATAATCCCATTCCACGCAAAGAAATTAACGCTATAGTTAGAAAAAATATTTAACTTCTGCAGGAGTAATTGTTATACGCGTTAAAAAGTATCAGTTAAAAAGGAATTGGAGAATCCGGGTATCGATCCCGGTACCTCTCACATGCTAAGCGAGCGCTCTACCACTTGAGCTAATCCCCCTTGTTATAGTATGGTGTAGTGATGGTGGTTAGTGCTTAGACCTTTTCTCGGTATTTCATAATCATTGCACGTGTATCACGTGACTAAAAAACAAATTAACCTTAACTGGATATGGTTTTATGCTTAAAACGGTTCACGCCGGGATAAAACCGTAGAACAGGTAATAATACGTTGGTTGTAACCCCATGCCGTGACATGTTGTACTTTGTAATAGCATAAGGAGTTGTTTTAACAAAATAAACTCTGCAGACTAGTAAGTAGGCCGGTTAGCTCAGTTGGTTAGAGCGTCGTGCTAATAACGCGAATGTCGTGGGTTCGACCCCCACACTGGCCAGTTGTTTTCTCGTCTCTCGGCAACATGAATGCGATAGGGTTATGCATATTTGCGAAATATTTGGAATGTACCGCTGCCGATTAAAGTACGAAAGCATTTTGCTCACTTTTACCGAAAATGCAAGCAGAAAGCGTACACATAATTATACACTATTTTCGTTCACTGCACAAGCAGGTAGCGTGGCCGAGCGGTCTAAGGCGCTGGTTTAAGGCACCAGTCTCTTCGGAGGCGTGGGTTCGAATCCCACCGCTGCCATACGCTTTTCGTTTTCCTTCAAGCGTTAGCAATTAAATAATGACGACTTTGTTTGCTCGCTGGCAAATGTCGCTCTGCACGTGCACCAGCATGCTCTCTGTGTCTCTCTCGCTTGCTCGCTCGCTCGCTCGCTCGCTCTGGTCTCTCTATTTATGATTACACTGAATCGAAAACACTCAAAGCTAAATTTCTTCTAAGACGCCAAGATCCAGCCCATTTTTTGGACTGCAGGGATTTTAAGATGATTAAATGAACTGTTGAAAATGAACAAAATGCTATATGGCAGCGGTGGGATTCGAACCCACGCCTCCGAAGAGACTGGTGCCTAAAACCAGCGCCTTAGACCGCTCGGCCACACTACCGTTCTGTGTTCAAAACAACTGTGTTCATTATGAATGTGACATTGATTGCTGATCACACTGTGGTAATAAGGTGTAACCACAAGTTCTGAATCTTTAAGGTAGCATTTGAAAACGCGAAGCAAAATTACTACAAGCAACATTCACTATACATAGGTGGAAATGCTAAATTCAAGGTGTTCGCAGCCTTCTTGTGTTTAATTAGCCCGATTCCTTGATACTCGCACAGAATCGTTCATTATTACTTCAGAATCTATATTTTAATTTAAAGACATGGATCTTCGTTGTCGGATAATATACCCGCTATTGATGATTTTGTTACTTTAGTTTTACCCCTACTCTGATCAAAAGCCGGCGGTTTCCAAATGCATGTTGGGAATTTAACGATTTTTTTCATAAAAAGAAGTGAAAATGATCTATCTTATATTGTTTTAAGTTTGTAGAGTATAATCCCATTCCACGCAAAGAAATTAACGCTATAGTTAGAAAAAATATTTAACTTCTGCAGGAGTAATTGTTATACGCGTTAAAAAGTATCAGTTAAAAAGGAATTGGAGAATCCGGGTATCGATCCCGGTACCTCTCACATGCTAAGCGAGCGCTCTACCACTTGAGCTAATCCCCCTTGTTATAGTATGGTGTAGTGATGGTGGTTAGTGCTTAGACCTTTTCTCGGTATTTCATAATCATTGCACGTGTATCACGTGACTAAAAAACAAATTAACCTTAACTGGATATGGTTTTATGCTTAAAACGGTTCACGCCGGGATAAAACCGTAGAACAGGTAATAATACGTTGGTTGTAACCCCATGCCGTGACATGTTGTACTTTGTAATAGCATAAGGAGTTGTTTTAACAAAATAAACTCTGCAGACTAGTAAGTAGGCCGGTTAGCTCAGTTGGTTAGAGCGTCGTGCTAATAACGCGAATGTCGTGGGTTCGACCCCCACACTGGCCAGTTGTTTTCTCGTCTCTCGGCAACATGAATGCGATAGGGTTATGCATATTTGCGAAATATTTGGAATGTACCGCTGCCGATTAAAGTACGAAAGCATTTTGCTCACTTTTACCGAAAATGCAAGCAGAAAGCGTACACATAATTATACACTATTTTCGTTCACTGCACAAGCAGGTAGCGTGGCCGAGCGGTCTAAGGCGCTGGTTTAAGGCACCAGTCTCTTCGGAGGCGTGGGTTCGAATCCCACCGCTGCCATACGCTTTTCGTTTTCCTTCAAGCGTTAGCAATTAAATAATGACGACTTTGTTTGCTCGCTGGCAAATGTCGCTCTGCACGTGCACCAGCATGCTCTCTGTGTCTCTCTCGCTTGCTCGCTCGCTCGCTCGCTCTGGTCTCTCTATTTATGATTACACTGAATCGAAAACACTCAAAGCTAAATTTCTTCTAAGACGCCAAGATCCAGCCCATTTTTTGGACTGCAGGGATTTTAAGATGATTAAATGAACTGTTGAAAATGAACAAAATGCTATATGGCAGCGGTGGGATTCGAACCCACGCCTCCGAAGAGACTGGTGCCTAAAACCAGCGCCTTAGACCGCTCGGCCACACTACCGTTCTGTGTTCAAAACAACTGTGTTCATTATGAATGTGACATTGATTGCTGATCACACTGTGGTAATAAGGTGTAACCACAAGTTCTGAATCTTTAAGGTAGCATTTGAAAACGCGAAGCAAAATTACTACAAGCAACATTCACTATACATAGGTGGAAATGCTAAATTCAAGGTGTTCGCAGCCTTCTTGTGTTTAATTAGCCCGATTCCTTGATACTCGCACAGAATCGTTCATTATTACTTCAGAATCTATATTTTAATTTAAAGACATGGATCTTCGTTGTCGGATAATATACCCGCTATTGATGATTTTGTTACTTTAGTTTTACCCCTACTCTGATCAAAAGCCGGCGGTTTCCAAATGCATGTTGGGAATTTAACGATTTTTTTCATAAAAAGAAGTGAAAATGATCTATCTTATATTGTTTTAAGTTTGTAGAGTATAATCCCATTCCACGCAAAGAAATTAACGCTATAGTTAGAAAAAATATTTAACTTCTGCAGGAGTAATTGTTATACGCGTTAAAAAGTATCAGTTAAAAAGGAATTGGAGAATCCGGGTATCGATCCCGGTACCTCTCACATGCTAAGCGAGCGCTCTACCACTTGAGCTAATCCCCCTTGTTATAGTATGGTGTAGTGATGGTGGTTAGTGCTTAGACCTTTTCTCGGTATTTCATAATCATTGCACGTGTATCACGTGACTAAAAAACAAATTAACCTTAACTGGATATGGTTTTATGCTTAAAACGGTTCACGCCGGGATAAAACCGTAGAACAGGTAATAATACGTTGGTTGTAACCCCATGCCGTGACATGTTGTACTTTGTAATAGCATAAGGAGTTGTTTTAACAAAATAAACTCTGCAGACTAGTAAGTAGGCCGGTTAGCTCAGTTGGTTAGAGCGTCGTGCTAATAACGCGAATGTCGTGGGTTCGACCCCCACACTGGCCAGTTGTTTTCTCGTCTCTCGGCAACATGAATGCGATAGGGTTATGCATATTTGCGAAATATTTGGAATGTACCGCTGCCGATTAAAGTACGAAAGCATTTTGCTCACTTTTACCGAAAATGCAAGCAGAAAGCGTACACATAATTATACACTATTTTCGTTCACTGCACAAGCAGGTAGCGTGGCCGAGCGGTCTAAGGCGCTGGTTTAAGGCACCAGTCTCTTCGGAGGCGTGGGTTCGAATCCCACCGCTGCCATACGCTTTTCGTTTTCCTTCAAGCGTTAGCAATTAAATAATGACGACTTTGTTTGCTCGCTGGCAAATGTCGCTCTGCACGTGCACCAGCATGCTCTCTGTGTCTCTCTCGCTTGCTCGCTCGCTCGCTCGCTCTGGTCTCTCTATTTATGATTACACTGAATCGAAAACACTCAAAGCTAAATTTCTTCTAAGACGCCAAGATCCAGCCCATTTTTTGGACTGCAGGGATTTTAAGATGATTAAATGAACTGTTGAAAATGAACAAAATGCTATATGGCAGCGGTGGGATTCGAACCCACGCCTCCGAAGAGACTGGTGCCTAAAACCAGCGCCTTAGACCGCTCGGCCACACTACCGTTCTGTGTTCAAAACAACTGTGTTCATTATGAATGTGACATTGATTGCTGATCACACTGTGGTAATAAGGTGTAACCACAAGTTCTGAATCTTTAAGGTAGCATTTGAAAACGCGAAGCAAAATTACTACAAGCAACATTCACTATACATAGGTGGAAATGCTAAATTCAAGGTGTTCGCAGCCTTCTTGTGTTTAATTAGCCCGATTCCTTGATACTCGCACAGAATCGTTCATTATTACTTCAGAATCTATATTTTAATTTAAAGACATGGATCTTCGTTGTCGGATAATATACCCGCTATTGATGATTTTGTTACTTTAGTTTTACCCCTACTCTGATCAAAAGCCGGCGGTTTCCAAATGCATGTTGGGAATTTAACGATTTTTTTCATAAAAAGAAGTGAAAATGATCTATCTTATATTGTTTTAAGTTTGTAGAGTATAATCCCATTCCACGCAAAGAAATTAACGCTATAGTTAGAAAAAATATTTAACTTCTGCAGGAGTAATTGTTATACGCGTTAAAAAGTATCAGTTAAAAAGGAATTGGAGAATCCGGGTATCGATCCCGGTACCTCTCACATGCTAAGCGAGCGCTCTACCACTTGAGCTAATCCCCCTTGTTATAGTATGGTGTAGTGATGGTGGTTAGTGCTTAGACCTTTTCTCGGTATTTCATAATCATTGCACGTGTATCACGTGACTAAAAAACAAATTAACCTTAACTGGATATGGTTTTATGCTTAAAACGGTTCACGCCGGGATAAAACCGTAGAACAGGTAATAATACGTTGGTTGTAACCCCATGCCGTGACATGTTGTACTTTGTAATAGCATAAGGAGTTGTTTTAACAAAATAAACTCTGCAGACTAGTAAGTAGGCCGGTTAGCTCAGTTGGTTAGAGCGTCGTGCTAATAACGCGAATGTCGTGGGTTCGACCCCCACACTGGCCAGTTGTTTTCTCGTCTCTCGGCAACATGAATGCGATAGGGTTATGCATATTTGCGAAATATTTGGAATGTACCGCTGCCGATTAAAGTACGAAAGCATTTTGCTCACTTTTACCGAAAATGCAAGCAGAAAGCGTACACATAATTATACACTATTTTCGTTCACTGCACAAGCAGGTAGCGTGGCCGAGCGGTCTAAGGCGCTGGTTTAAGGCACCAGTCTCTTCGGAGGCGTGGGTTCGAATCCCACCGCTGCCATACGCTTTTCGTTTTCCTTCAAGCGTTAGCAATTAAATAATGACGACTTTGTTTGCTCGCTGGCAAATGTCGCTCTGCACGTGCACCAGCATGCTCTCTGTGTCTCTCTCGCTTGCTCGCTCGCTCGCTCGCTCTGGTCTCTCTATTTATGATTACACTGAATCGAAAACACTCAAAGCTAAATTTCTTCTAAGACGCCAAGATCCAGCCCATTTTTTGGACTGCAGGGATTTTAAGATGATTAAATGAACTGTTGAAAATGAACAAAATGCTATATGGCAGCGGTGGGATTCGAACCCACGCCTCCGAAGAGACTGGTGCCTAAAACCAGCGCCTTAGACCGCTCGGCCACACTACCGTTCTGTGTTCAAAACAACTGTGTTCATTATGAATGTGACATTGATTGCTGATCACACTGTGGTAATAAGGTGTAACCACAAGTTCTGAATCTTTAAGGTAGCATTTGAAAACGCGAAGCAAAATTACTACAAGCAACATTCACTATACATAGGTGGAAATGCTAAATTCAAGGTGTTCGCAGCCTTCTTGTGTTTAATTAGCCCGATTCCTTGATACTCGCACAGAATCGTTCATTATTACTTCAGAATCTATATTTTAATTTAAAGACATGGATCTTCGTTGTCGGATAATATACCCGCTATTGATGATTTTGTTACTTTAGTTTTACCCCTACTCTGATCAAAAGCCGGCGGTTTCCAAATGCATGTTGGGAATTTAACGATTTTTTTCATAAAAAGAAGTGAAAATGATCTATCTTATATTGTTTTAAGTTTGTAGAGTATAATCCCATTCCACGCAAAGAAATTAACGCTATAGTTAGAAAAAATATTTAACTTCTGCAGGAGTAATTGTTATACGCGTTAAAAAGTATCAGTTAAAAAGGAATTGGAGAATCCGGGTATCGATCCCGGTACCTCTCACATGCTAAGCGAGCGCTCTACCACTTGAGCTAATCCCCCTTGTTATAGTATGGTGTAGTGATGGTGGTTAGTGCTTAGACCTTTTCTCGGTATTTCATAATCATTGCACGTGTATCACGTGACTAAAAAAACAAATTAACCTTAACTGGATATGGTTTTATGCTTAAAACGGTTCACGCCGGGATAAAACCGTAGAACAGGTAATAATACGTTGGTTGTAACCCCATGCCGTGACATGTTGTACTTTGTAATAGCATAAGGAGTTGTTTTAACAAAATAAACTCTGCAGACTAGTAAGTAGGCCGGTTAGCTCAGTTGGTTAGAGCGTCGTGCTAATAACGCGAATGTCGTGGGTTCGACCCCCACACTGGCCAGTTGTTTTCTCGTCTCTCGGCAACATGAATGCGATAGGGTTATGCATATTTGCGAAATATTTGGAATGTACCGCTGCCGATTAAAGTACGAAAGCATTTTGCTCACTTTTACCGAAAATGCAAGCAGAAAGCGTACACATAATTATACACTATTTTCGTTCACTGCACAAGCAGGTAGCGTGGCCGAGCGGTCTAAGGCGCTGGTTTAAGGCACCAGTCTCTTCGGAGGCGTGGGTTCGAATCCCACCGCTGCCATACGCTTTTCGTTTTCCTTCAAGCGTTAGCAATTAAATAATGACGACTTTGTTTGCTCGCTGGCAAATGTCGCTCTGCACGTGCACCAGCATGCTCTCTGTGTCTCTCTCGCTTGCTCGCTCGCTCGCTCGCTCTGGTCTCTCTATTTATGATTACACTGAATCGAAAACACTCAAAGCTAAATTTCTTCTAAGACGCCAAGATCCAGCCCATTTTTTGGACTGCAGGGATTTTAAGATGATTAAATGAACTGTTGAAAATGAACAAAATGCTATATGGCAGCGGTGGGATTCGAACCCACGCCTCCGAAGAGACTGGTGCCTAAAACCAGCGCCTTAGACCGCTCGGCCACACTACCGTTCTGTGTTCAAAACAACTGTGTTCATTATGAATGTGACATTGATTGCTGATCACACTGTGGTAATAAGGTGTAACCACAAGTTCTGAATCTTTAAGGTAGCATTTGAAAACGCGAAGCAAAATTACTACAAGCAACATTCACTATACATAGGTGGAAATGCTAAATTCAAGGTGTTCGCAGCCTTCTTGTGTTTAATTAGCCCGATTCCTTGATACTCGCACAGAATCGTTCATTATTACTTCAGAATCTATATTTTAATTTAAAGACATGGATCTTCGTTGTCGGATAATATACCCGCTATTGATGATTTTGTTACTTTAGTTTTACCCCTACTCTGATCAAAAGCCGGCGGTTTCCAAATGCATGTTGGGAATTTAACGATTTTTTTCATAAAAAGAAGTGAAAATGATCTATCTTATATTGTTTTAAGTTTGTAGAGTATAATCCCATTCCACGCAAAGAAATTAACGCTATAGTTAGAAAAAATATTTAACTTCTGCAGGAGTAATTGTTATACGCGTTAAAAAGTATCAGTTAAAAAGGAATTGGAGAATCCGGGTATCGATCCCGGTACCTCTCACATGCTAAGCGAGCGCTCTACCACTTGAGCTAATCCCCCTTGTTATAGTATGGTGTAGTGATGGTGGTTAGTGCTTAGACCTTTTCTCGGTATTTCATAATCATTGCACGTGTATCACGTGACTAAAAAAACAAATAAACCTTAACTGGATATGGTTTTATGCTTAAAACGGTTCACGCCGGGATAAAACCGTAGAACAGGTAATAATACGTTGGTTGTAACCCCATGCCGTGACATGTTGTACTTTGTAATAGCATAAGGAGTTGTTTTAACAAAATAAACTCTGCAGACTAGTAAGTAGGCCGGTTAGCTCAGTTGGTTAGAGCGTCGTGCTAATAACGCGAATGTCGTGGGTTCGACCCCCACACTGGCCAGTTGTTTTCTCGTCTCTCGGCAACATGAATGCGATAGGGTTATGCATATTTGCGAAATATTTGGAATGTACCGCTGCCGATTAAAGTACGAAAGCATTTTGCTCACTTTTACCGAAAATGCAAGCAGAAAGCGTACACATAATTATACACTATTTTCGTTCACTGCACAAGCAGGTAACGTGGCCGAGCGGTCTAAGGCGCTGGTTTAAGGCACCAGTCTCTTCGGAGGCGTGGGTTCGAATCCCACCGCTGCCATACGCTTTTCGTTTTCCTTCAAGCGTTAGCAATTAAATAATGACGACTTTGTTTGCTCGCTGGCAAATGTCGCTCTGCACGTGCACCAGCATGCTCTCTGTGTCTCTCTCGCTTGCTCGCTCGCTCGCTTGCTCGCTCTGGTCTCTCTATTTATGATTACACTGAATCGAAAACACTCAAAGCTAAATTTCTTCTAAGACGCCAAGATCCAGCCCGTTTTTTGGACTGCAGGGACGATTAAATGAACTGTTGAAAATGAACGAAATGCTACATGGCAGCGGTGGGATTCGAACCCATGCCTCCGAAGAGACTGATGCCTAAAACCAGCGCCTTAGACCGCTCGGCCACACTACCGTTCTGTATACAAAACAACTGTGTTCATTATGAATGTGACATTGATTGCTGATCACACTGTGGTAATAAGATGTTACCACAAGTTCTAAATCTCAAAAAGCGTTCTTAAATTCATATTCATTTCAAAGTATAAATTTTAAAGTCATTTTGCATTTTTGAAAACAAAAAAAAAATATTTTTATTATTTACATTTTTGGCCAATGAAACTCTGAAAATAAAGTTAGCCCGAATCGTCCCTAGACAAAATTATCCAATCCACAACAGGCTTTTCTATTTACTGGCCTCTAACCTTAATGATGTATTTCCTCCTAAGTAATGATAATGTTGCTTGCAGTAGTTGCATCGTACTGTCAAAAGTGTACCAAAATGATTATTAAGAACCCGTGGTTAAACCTGATTACCGCAGATCTGCAATTATTCTCACATTTATAATCAACACAGTTGTAGAAAGCTTCCGCTGTTAGATTTGTAGCGTGGCCGAGTGGTCTAAAGCGCTGATTTTAGGCTCGGTGAAGGCACGGGTTCGAATCCCTGCGCTGTCGTGTTTGAGAAAAAAAACAACTTTATTTTTATGCCCCCGCCATGAAATGGCGACGGGCATTAAGAGTTGCTCCTGTCCGTCCGTCCGTCCGATATTCTCGTGAACGCAACTCCTACACTACCGGTGGGAATTTAATGAAACTTGACCACAATGCTTGGCCTGATATGTTGTTGTGCATAAAGGTGGGGTTTCGCTCTTACATGTTCCGTTCAGAAGTTATGGCCTTTTGATACTTCCATTTACATTAGTTTTAATAGGAGTATATCTCGTGAACGCAACTCCTCCTACACTACTGGTGGGAATTTAATGAAACTTTACCACAATGCTTGGCCTGATATGTTGTTGTTCATAAAGGTGGGGTTTCGTGAACGCAACTCCTCCTACACTACTGGTGGGAATTTAATGAAACTTTACCACAATGCTTGGCCTGATATGTTGTTGTGCATAAAGGTGGGGTTTTGCTCTTACATGTTACATGTTCCGTTCAGAAGTAATGGCCCTTTGATAATTCCATTTACATTAGTTTTAATAGGAATATATCTTGTGAACGCAGCTCCTCCTACACCTCTGCTGGGAATTTGATGAAACTTTACCACAATGCTTGGCCTGATATGTTGTTGTGCATAAAGGTGGGGTTTTGCTCTTACATGTTCCGTTCAGAAGTTATGGCCCTTTGATACTTCCATTTACATTAGTTTTAATAGGAATATATCTTGTTTCTTATATTTTGTGTTAAGCAAAAAATGCATTTTGCCCATAACTTTAAAACTACTTGAGATACTGCCTTGAAACTTGAAATATATTTTCACCATCAAAATCTATATCATAACCAACAAGACCCATAACCCTGCTTCCAATATTTTTCAAATTATGCCACTTTTTCACTTACATTTTGTGTTAAGAAAAATGTACACTTTGCCCTTAACTTCGTTTGGAATGGAGGGATTTCAAAATAACTTGGCACAAATGTTCACCATAACAAGGCGGTGTGTCGTGACAATACCCATGCCTGTAGGTCCAAGGTCAAGGTCACTGTTACTAAAATAGAATTTTCTTGCAAAATCTTGTCCACTCTGTAACTTTGTTATTTCTTATTGGAGTTTTAAATAACTTGGTATAATTGTTCACCATATCAAGACGGTATGTCACGTACATTCCCAAGCCTTTAGGTCGAAGGTCAAGGTCACTGTTACTAAAAATAGAATTTTCTTGTCCGGGCTGTTACTTTGTTATGAATGGAGGGATTTCAAAATAACTTGGCACAAATGTTCATCATGACAGGGCAATGTGTCGCGTACCATGCCCATGCCTGTAGGTCAAATGTCAAGGTCACTGTTACAAAAAATAGAATTCTCTTGTCCGGGCTGTTACTTTGTTATGAATGGAGGGATTTCAAAATAACTTGGCACAAATGTTCACTATGACAAGGCAGTGTGTCCGCACAATACCCAAGCCTGAAGGTCCAAGGTCAAGGTCACTGTTTCTAAAAATAGAATTTTCTTGTCCGGGCTGTAACTTCATTATAAATGGAGGGATTTCAAAATAACTTGACACAAATGTTCACCATGAAGTTCTGTGACAAACTGTACCAAAAGTGGTTTACTTTTTACAACAGTTAAACGAAATTCTAAAGACATGATCTAAATCCAGACGGAAAGACGTCTATGTTGTATTGCTTACAAAACCGATTTCAATTTGGTAGTTCGTGCTTTAAATTCGCCAGCTACAATGTAACGAATATAGTTTCGTACAATACTGTTTTAAATGTCTTGCCAGAACATACCAACTCTCGGATTAAAACGAACCCAGAGTTGTTTACATTTCCCCTTTGTGCACACAGTTAATATTCAAGTCCAGTTAGACACCATTTTGCACGGCATACTGCCGTGCATCGAGAATGAGTTTAGCTATTTCCGGTATTCCAACCATGTGTTTTGCCTGGGCGAATATTGTCGGGCCGTCTTGTCTCATAAGCTTTGCATCACGATCCATCACCTTTAAAGAAAAAATGCAGTCAAAGCAGCCAGAGTCAAAATCTTGCGAATGATAAGCCCAAGTGCTAGTAGAAGTAACGTGCAAAATTATAATTGTATAATACCTTATTGTAAAATCGTATGTATCAAGTAGTAGTGCATTTTGACTGTCATAGAAATATTAGCCCTACCAGTGTAATAATACACACTAAAATGGCAAAAAAGAAAATACGCGTAGTTCTGGAAAGCGATGATGACTGGATCTAAGCATATCACCGTCCGCCTTTTTTCCAAAAAATACTTGTTTCTGTTGATTGATATGAAGAAACGACCACGCTTAAATAGTTGTAGTTTGTTAGTTAATAAAATATATTAATTTTAAAATTACAACAAATCACCCGCCTGTCACAGTGTGAGCAAAAATTTGCAGCCAGACTGGGACTCGAATCTAGTACCCCTCGCTTACTGGGCGAGTGCTCTCCCGACTAAGCTTACACATCTTCTCACCTGATAGTGAATTTGTAAAAATAGGTCGGCACACCCTCGGCCATGCGTGTTACCTGACACTGTGTCATTCCTTTAGATTGACACTTAACCTCTGCAAGAAGTCGTACCCAAAAATTGCACCCCACATACAACCTTGGCATTGTGTCTTAAAAGAAAATCGGTCCCATAAGCCTACTCGGTAAGTTTGAAAACCTGGAGACGGGCCCAAACGCATTCTCATCGTGGTATAACCACAGATCGATCGTAAAGGTTGGGCATTATATCGGACCACAGCCTCGGCAGGATATGTTCCTGGAATTCGGCACACCGGCCGTGACAAGATATCTTACCTGGAGATCGTCCCTGTGGCCCCGTTAAGAGACTTTCGTGCTCAACCCAACAGCCTCTGCAAAGTGCCTTACCTGTAGGTCGGCCCCCACAGCCTCGGCTAGGTCGGTCTTGTTGATAACCAGCAAATCACTCTGGGTAATGCCGGGGCCTCCCTTCCGAGGGATTTTATCTCCGCCTACAGTAAGACATTCACAGTTCAACCAGCTTGAATTTAAATGCAAATTATCACACTATATGAACCGGCTGTTTAAATGGGACATTGCATGACAGTTGCAAATTGCTGACGCATGCATGTAATAATGGTTCAAAATATAGGGCATAAGACTGAACAAATCCGCATCTTAATGAATGAACGGACTTAAATACTCCCTTCAAAATTGTATTGATTTAAATATCATCTTGTTTAAGGTATCGCAAACATTGCAAATGGCGAAAACTAGCTAAAATTTCAAAAATGAATTTAGGGGGAAATACTTATTGCCACCTAGATTTTAGTAAAGAAATGTATTTAGCTATGGATGTAGTAAATGTTTGCATGCTCAATTTAGTCTAATTCATGTTCTAATTACCAAGCACATACTAAAACAAAAGAAAAACCGTTTGCATGAGAACTCTGAAATTCATGAACAATATACCAAAGCAACTCATATCTGAAATATGTATATGCTGGTCTACAATGTTTAGTGCCAATTCGTCAAAATAATGTTAGAGTTTTCAAGAAATTCAAGGAAATCTTACTTCCTGGTTCAAAGTGAAAGTAGATTTCTGTAGATTTCTACTTTCACTTTGAACCAGGAAGTAAGATTTCCTTGAATTTCTTGAAAACCCTAACATTATTTTAACGAATTGGCACTAAACATTGTAGACCAGCATATACTTATTTCAGGTATGAGTTGCTTTGGTATATTGTTCATGAATTTCAGAGTTCTCATGCAAATGTTTTTTCTTTTGTTTTAGTATGTGCTTGGTAATTAGAACATGAATTAGACTAAACTGAGCTTGCAAAAATTTACTACATCCATAGCTAAATACATTTATTTACTAAAATCTAGGTGGCAATAAGTATTTTCCCCAAAATTCATTTCTTGAAATTTTAGCCTCTTTTCGCCATTTGCAATGTTTGCGATACCTTAAATAAACGGAAATGCTATTTGTTAGATTATACAATGGCTAATTTTTGACAATAGAAAACTGACCGTAATTTTCAATAGGAAGTCTATGTTGTCTTATCTCCGGGGTAAATACAAGGTTCTCCGCTGATGTGTCACTCATTCATAATAATAATAATTAGAGGTGAAGTAACATATCAACAATTGATATCGACACGATAAAGAAGTTATGTCAACAACGAAGAGGATGCAAATAAGCGAAATGTTCTCATGTTTAAAATTAATGACATACAGAAGGTGGAAGGGTAGTAAAAAGCTATCCAACATGACACTATCCTGCCCAGGGTATATCAAATTGCAGTCAGTACAGGTCTCAATGGATTCTATCTTTATAAATGGCTAGAAAACTGAGTTTTAGAAAAACAATGAACCTGCGACATCGATGACATAGATGATGTAGTCTGCAAGCTCCCTGCTGAAGTTGGCCGCGAGGTTGTCCCCTCCTGATTCTATGATAACTAGTGCCGGCTGGAACTCAGATGTCAGTTCTTTAACCTCTTCCATGTTTAAGGAAAAATCCTGCAAAATGCGTGAAATTTGTCTTTAAAAATGACACGTTCGTTGTCTGCCATCTTAACATCTTAACCAAATCAGGAACGTGCACCGTGTGCTGTACTGTGTTAGCTCTATGCCCCCCAAGGTAATAAAACTGAGATCGGAAATCAGCCCTGGTCATTTCTCTGCAACAAACTCATACTGCTGATTATGATTTTTTCAATATATTCTTCTGTAAAAAAAAATGCTATTTTAATTCATTCCATTTTTATCATATGTTTACAATAAAGTATGAAACAACCTCATTTATTACTACTTTTTCGCCTCTACAGTTTCGGTTATTTTAACCCTTAAGTGCATTACCTCTCTAATTGCGGCATGCGGACAACCTCCGGTTTCCACGGCACGCATGCGCTCTTCTGGCAAAGCTTTGTTGCGCACCAGAAACTCCCAATCTTCTCTAAACGAAAAAAAACAAAACAAGAAGACATCTGAGGCAACTATGTGACCAGTAACAAATGGGTGATTAACCTCAGTGTGGCAGCGGAGTTTAAGGGTGGAGGTGGGTGGCGGTGATTGACCTGTGAGCAGCGGAGTTTAAGGGTGGAGGTGGGTGGGGGTCAAGATTAGTAGTTGTATCTGTGATGCAGATCAAACTTGGGTGAAAGTAGGTGGCCTATGTCACCAGTAACAAAAGGGTGAATAACTACAATGTGAACTTGTCGGCGTCGTTTCTGTGATGCAGATCAAACTGGGTGGTGATAGGACGGTTGAGGGGTAACGGGTAAAGTAAGCTCAAAACCCAAAATAGGAATTTTATTTTTATGGAAAACCCTTTGCCTGTTATTTCTTAAAGGCAATGTCAGTGGTAAATATTGTTTTAGTGTATAGTGTATGCTAGGTAATTAATTATTATTATTCACTATTTAGCGTGTCTTGTCCTTTTAAATATATATTTCTAATTAACCTTATTAATCATATTTAAACATTTGAGCACCTACCTTGTGAATATATCGTTAGTAACGACACAGATGTTTTGAGAATCTCTGAGATGTTTACACAGGGCCAGCACCAATGCCGTCTTCCCCGAACCAACGGGTCCGCCAATACCGACCGTGAACGCCCTCTGAAACACAGACACAGGTTGGTTTTGCCAAATCGTTCAAGATCATAATGCTACCAGTTAAAGGCCACTAAGGTCTATCTCATAGTATACTTTTGAACAATATCTTAATCGTTAATTAAGTATAAAGACTGGTTCTGAGATGTGCAAATCAAACGTTTTCCCGGCGACTGAACCACAAAGACGTCAGCTTATGGTGACTTTGCTGCTCAGTCCGGAGCCGGAAACAACTTCAGGTGATTTCCTGCTCTACATTAAGAAACATCTAAATTAAAAAATACGAGCGAAGGAATACCACTCATACTTATGATTACCTTAACTTCGTTTAAGAAATACAGTCTTTGTATCGGCATTTACCTAATGTGAAAACAAGTGGAAACCTTGTACAGGATTTCCTAACACAAATATTATGAACTTAATAAGTTAATAGTTTTTGTTATTAATGATCAAGTTGAATTAAATAAATAGATACAGAAACTTATATGAGTTCCATGAACTCCGCGGAACGTTTAGACAGTTATAATGAGACGGGGACAGTTTGTTACCTTTTCCCAGTCGGACCTGTAGATGGGTCTGTCCCGGTCTGTGTATTTACCAGGACTGTCCAGTATCTCGTGCGTGTGTCCGTGCTCGTGCGAGTGTCCGTTCTCACCGTGGGAGTGACCTGTAGCGTGTACATGGCTGTTAACTGTTCCCGCTGCAACATGAAATAGGCTTTTTTGACAATAATACTAGCTACACGCACGTTCATAATGGGATTATAATCACACTGACAAGTTTTCTTTGATAAAAATAAGGATAATCCGTTGGAAATCGTTATAATTGTCTAAATTTAGCAAACATAAATACAGCAATTACAACTTATGGTGTCATTTATTTTTGTATTTGTTGTTTACAACAATTAGGTAACCCTTTCCTCCATAGGATATGGCCGTTGTCGGTCAGCGAACAGTGTAGATCCATATTAGCTGGCACATCCATACCGTTTGATCAAGATCTATGTAATCGTTCGTTTACCAACGTCATTCATCTGATCAAAGACGATGGACAGCGTAAATCCTGATCAAACAGCATGGATGTGCCAGTTGATCTGGTTCTACACTGTCCGCACATGCGATAAAACCCGTATGTTAACATGTGTAAATAATGAAATGAGACTTCCTTATCGATGTTTATGTTCTACAAGGTTGCCTATAGATGTCACTTCAGAAATATTTGTTCTATAAATCTGGAAGAAATGTTGCAAACTATAAGTATAAGGCTCTTTGTTCTGATGCAGTTTGTGAATTCATCCATTAAGTAACTGATTTCTCTTTATGAATCTACTAAAATAGCTTCCCGATTGCACCATTTCCATTTAAACGGGTGAACATGCCCCCATTCGCCCCCCTAACATAAATACCTGGATCAGCCCTTGCAAATTACATGTACATAAAAGTGTAGCGAATCTGCGCTTCAGTTAACACATAAATAAATACTCAGTACGTGCTCCTAGGCTTGATGGTTATTATTTAATTATGCAATATATAATCTTAAAATCATACAGCAAGGTATAATTATGTATAAAAATGCTCTGACCTTGAATGAATGTGCATTTTTCTCCATGTGCCGCCATCGTGGTGTACTGTCGATAGAGTGAATATAGACCGTGCAGATGTAGTTTCTCGTTGGTGTTTAAAACACGAAATTACAATGTTAAATGACCTTTTAACCTTAACCGCATGTATACACTGACGGAGAATATTTAAACACCTAGGACAAGAGGACCAATTTGAAGGTAAGAAATTTCATTACTCTGGGGTAGAGCTTTTGGTTGTGGGGGCGGGGGCAGAGTGGGTGGGGTCGGAGTCTGGCTTATTCGTAATGTAAGGAACTTCAAACAGTCGTAATTCAAAGCATTTCTATTGAAAGACATAGTGATTTGTAACGTTTATAATACAGGAAAATTTTCTGCGGCTTTCTGATAAGTCTTATGTCTTAGCGGATTTATTAGGGGAAAGCTTATAAGCATAGATATTTATCTTTGCATTACCAAGAACAGACTAAACCGCCTCGTATCAAACTTGAATAAGAAATAATAAATATAAAATCTTACATTGGAAATTATAATTTGTTGTGCATGTGGTCACACAAATTTTCCTACTTTTTACTCATAGGTACACGTAGATTAAACGTAATATTTATATTTATTTTACATCGATCATGAAACAAGTTATTCCAACTTATATGACTGCTTCCTGGGTTGAAACCAGTACTCACTCCGGTTAGAGATCGGGAAACTGCAGAATCTCATTGGCATGTTGGGACGTTCTCTTTTTGTTACAAGTGGAATAGGTAAAATAAAGCAATATCAAAACACTTAAAACTAGCACACGTGGTCACTTAAATATCTGAATATGCAGAATACATGCAAATTGTGTCCAGCAAAGGTTAGCTTGGTCGTACGTGTATAACAATCTAAATTTTGTGAGTTACGTTCTTGAAGTCTGCTTGGTTAGGCATTAAGAAACGGAAGCCCCACTATACAGAAAGCATCGGCCGCATATTTAAACTGATAAAAACCGTCGTCCTTCTGTGTACTTCCTTGAACATGCTTGTGCATTTTTCCTACTAACGTCCACACTTTTCATGACCGATTCACCGTGATCTGGGTTTTACTATACCTAGTAGTAAGACCCAGTCGTGACAAAGACTCATTATCTAAACAAGTCCATCAATAAAACCTGGCCTTGTCTTAGTTGCTTTTCACCCGCGGTGACACAAAGTCCATGGTCCTTTTACCCTTATTTACCCGGTAAGTGTCGTCTTGTTTTTTCGACGTAAAAATCGAAAGTATCAGACCAGAGGCGTAGCTAGCATTCTATTCAAGTAATTCATAATTGTGCTAGGGCATGCCCCTTACAGAAAGTTCTGAAAACAACGGTGCAACTTGGTGCATTTTGAGCGTTCTGTTGAGATTCATGTGGATTCCGAGTCACGTATGGGCAGCTACGCGCCTACAGATTTGCTTTTAAACATAACAAATTAGCATTATTTTGTCGTTCTAATTTCTCAACAAAATGCCTTTCTATTTATTTGATTTTTAACACAGTGGCTGTTATATAAGAAAAGTTATAATCACGACCCCCAGTGAACCACCTGGCAAGTCTGGGATTTTGTTTGTTTACACCGGGCACATACTACCTGCGGGTATCCTTACATGTCACCCTTACACCTGAACCTATAGTAAACTTTTTAAAATCCACTTGTAAAACGATATGAATGTATTGTACGTTAACGATAACTAGACAGTCACGTGACAGACAACTAATATTAAAATACCGTTCATCAGCAACAGTTGAACAAATTTGAGATGTTTATCTTCCCTTAATAACATTATAACTGTTTATATACTTTTATTAACAAATTTTCTGTATAATTACAATATTCTGATTCACAAAACAAAAGAACACAGTCTCGAATACATTCTTCCGGTCTCCCAAATAACCACTAAACAAACAATTAACACCTCTTTTGTCAACCCTGCTGTGGCTGTCGGGCTGAGTTTCGCCTGGGGAAAACCATATCACCATCGAAATCAGTACAAGCAGTGTTGCGTGTTTTAGAAAGATTTATGAGTTTAAGCTAAATTTTACATAACTTGAACAAAATATTGAAATTAAATTAGTACGAATATGAGGGTATTCGGATACGTGAATTGTATCGGATACGAACTTACTATCCGATTATTCGGATATCCGGATAACCGTTCCCATCCCTAATTCTGAAGAAGAAGAGGCGACCGACGTTGACCGCCCGCTGCCGCTGTAGCACTTTGCCATTAGAGCGGACAGATGATCCGTTTCCAAGTATTCATGGGTGCGGGAATAAGGCTTGCTCAAGAACTCCTGATAAAGCTTGTCGCAAAACCTTAAGTTAACAAAACGTGTTTCAAATGTCTGCATGAGTATAACGGTACTCACAAATATATATTGTGTCCTTTTAAAGTTTTAAAGAACTTTAAATTATGAAGAGAGAAATCGACACTTTTATTCCTTTGTCACATATTTACGCGACCAGGGAATTTAAGGTAAAAGAATTTTCTTTTGTTGTCTTGTTTTCATCTACATTTTTATGTCTTATGAATGTTGCTGTTTGACTATACTTAAACAGTCCCACAGGAAAACAATACTTCTGGAAGAGTAAACAAGAAAATCAATCATACATGTATTTTGACATTGCAGAAACCACGGAGACGAGATGCGACTTTCCCCAAGGGAACAAGAAAGTTTGCTGGTACACCAGTGTGGATGTCTTGCCCAGCGGCGCCTGGCGAGAGGTGTCAGGCTCAACCATCCAGAGGCCGTGGCGCTAATTGCATCTCAGGTACGTTCAAAGCGGTGCTTTGTTTATCACAGACCAAATTAGTATAGCAGCTATAAAGCAAGTGTGTATTTTGAGCACCTACGCCAGATTTATGTGTTTGTAGCTTAGATAAACAGTAGGGAGACGGTGCATCACTTAATGCATCAACATAAACATGGAGTGGAGTGGTGTGCATCACTTAATGCATGCTATGTCTCAGTGCTTTATCTGTGTCACATTTCATAGTTCAATTTATCAACCTATTTTCAGGTGAGTTGGTTGTTCCCGTTAAATAATATGTATTATTCTTATTATTTGTTTTCAACTATTACTGTAACTTATATAGACATTCATATTATACTGATTTCAGTATAACGTAAAACTGTCAAACCTCTGACTTTACTGATTGCAGCTTCAAGAATATATCCGGGATGGTTTAACGGTGTCAGAGCTCATGTCGAAGGGAAGAGAAATGCTCGGTAAAACAAGTGTTCTTTGTACAATCTTGATAACTTAAAAATTAAAATACGACGCTGTCCGAGACTTTCACTTAGAATGCAAATTAAGACATTTTAAAAATATATATAACTTTCATGACTATCCAATGAATTTTAAGTAGGAGAAAGAACTCGATTACTTTGTCATTCTCGCCATCACAATCATCTTCGTCGTCATTGTCATAACCATTACAGTAATCATCGTCGACATTGTTGCCACCTTTATCGCATTCACAATCCTCATCGTCGTCATCGTTGTAACCATAATCACCGTCACAGTCATCATCGTCGTCATCATTACCACCATCACAAACACCATCGTCGTATTTGTTGCCACTGCATTCACTATAGCAGCTATCATTGTTCTCATCATTATAATCGCGCTGATCATCATCATCATCATTATCATCATCATCATCATCATCATCATCATCATCATCATCATTATCATCATCATCATCATCATCATCATCATCATCATCACCACCATTATCATCATCATCATCATCATCATCATTGAACGATGTCGTTATCGTATTCATCTTCATTGTGGTCGTTATTGTATCGTCATCATTTTGCTCATTGTCATGTCGTTCATCTGGTATTGTTGTTGTTGTTGTTTCAATGAAACAACATGGTTGCTACTTTAGCCAACCTCCCCCACCTTTGTCTGTTAGTTAACATTTGATCAGTATATCGCTTGTCTTCAGGTTTCCGTCAGGTACTGCCAGGGGTACCCGAAATGATCGCAGAGGTACAGATCGAAGGTACATTCCCTGATGGTACAAAATTAGTAAGTATGTCATTTGTCGTGTTGACCTTGATGGGTCTTTTCGTAAAACACCCCACCCTTCTGTCACTCCGAAACTTGATCGTTGCGGCAAGAGTTTAACCCGGCCTCAACAAAGCTGTAAGGTTGCTACAGAATGTTACCACTACAAGACTGTTACTTCACAAGTACTGACCATTGACAAGATCTATCTTTATGTATATAGTTTTTTATGCAACACGATTTTGTTCTAACTGTTGATTTCCATATTTCTTACGATTTTGAGGTTTGCAATTCTGAAGGTGACAACTTGTCTGTCTTGTTTAGAGAAGCTTACTAATCTGTTTTGTTTGTGCATTTTTTGCATCATCATCCTTTATCTATGGTCTAAGTAAACACCTGAAACATACTTGAACTTGAATATTTATCCTCATTCTGTTGTTTACATGGTTTACCAGAATGTTTAATTAATGATGAAACCAGTCTCGATACTCGAACATATGATTGCTTAGTTTGAATACTTGCTCTTATTTCAACCAATCAGCTGATTGAGACCGCACACTAGCCTGCAGTGTCAGGACCAAAGGTCATAAATCTGTGATTGTTGAGCAGTCCCCATCTCAAGCATCTGATTGGCTAAAACGGAGACTAGTCTCCATTAGACCAATCAGATGCTTGGGATTTGAGACTGCATACAGTGTTAGTTTTATGATCTTTGACCCAGGCTGATCTGTGATGTCACGTCTTGCTAATATTGTTTCTATAGGTAACTGTTCACAACCCGATATGCCGACAGGATGGAGATTTGAGTTTAGCGTTATATGGCAGTTTTCTACCCGTGCCGGACTTGACCTTGTTTGATAAAGAAACGGAGAAAACTTCTCAGAACAAGGTACTTCTTCAACAGATTAAAGAAGCGTTTGATCTTAATTAAGCCCCTTTTGCTATAAATGTTTGGTTGCAGTTTGAAATCATGGGGTTACTAATAAATTTTGTCAATGTTCATTTTTAAAAAAAAAACAGCAACATTTTTTCTTAATATTAACAAGATGAAATAAAATATAAATTCTCCGTGAATCAAACTAATATTCAATAAGACTTAAGGGATTGCCACACTCCTCCCAACTTTGTTTATCGATAAAAAGAAAATTTTCAAAATCTCAATAATGGCAAAATGCCTTTCAATGAAACTTTGCCCAAATGAATGTTACTAATGTATCTTTATTTTGCGTAAAGGAAGACGCGTTAGAAAAGTAAAGAAACAAAGCTAGACCTAAAAATTGCTTGAAATTCTATTTACATAAATTCATAAAAACTAAGCGATATAAAACATAATTTTAAATTCACACATGAGCGCGATGATACTGACAAGAAAATGTTGTGTACTTTGTAAAAAAATTTTAACCACTAAAAGAGAAATCAGTGATTGTCATCCGTTTACGCGACCAGGAAATTGAAGGTCAAACGCACTTTTACTAATATCTCGCAAAGTTTACATATGTAAGTCGCAAGGGCACAATAAATTGTTGTCAGTATCATATTTCTCATGTGGGCACATAAAATGATGTTTTGTGTTCTTTTGTTTTTGTGAATTTATGTAAATAGAAGTTGAGGGAAGTTTTAGATATCGCTATTTTTCTTTACTGTTCTAACGTGTCTTACCATATGCAAAATAAAGATACATTAATAACATACATTTGTGCAAACTTTCATTAAACAGCATTTTGCCGTTATTGAGATTTTGATAATTTTCTTTTTATTGATGAATAGAATTGGGAGGAGTGTGGCAATCCCTTAAAGGCCCAATAAACTTGTCAAAACGTTTTTTTTTTCAATGTGAAAATTAATTAACCACGTTGACCCTTTTCAAAAGAAAGTATAAATGACCAAATATTTATGTTCTCAAACAATCCCCAATCATTGAGACCCGGTCCGAATTAAAACGTCACAGTATTTTTGTAGCCCACAAAATTACTAACCAATGTTTACAATCACTCGGCGAAAAGTTATCGGTTTTTTCCGTACGTGGGCCGTAAGAACGCAGAACGCGGTGACGTCATTCACATAAAAGTTGCAAACACAAAATCATGCAAACATGGAAAGAAAAAGACGAGGAAAAATAGAGATTCTTTAAGTTTTAACTTCATTACAAGGTAAACAAAGAAAGATGTAAATGTTATACGACCCATCCCGGTAACGGCTTTTAGTGGGGAATACGTCATCAATTCATGCGCTTCTGCATAATTAGCGACCGTCGCCTGTCGAGAGTTGCCGAAAATCAGCTCGGAAAGATTCGCTGTTTGTTTTGTAAACAAGGTAAACGATCCGCAAAACATGCTTCAAATCAACAAGATACCCTTTTCTTATTGTAAGGTTTATTTTTTGTGTTATTATGCATACAGGTGAAATCTAAAATGTTAATTTAAATAAAAAAGTATGCTGTTTGACAAGTTTATTGGGCCTCAAATAGCCCTAATATCTACGTATTTATAGAAGTATTAATAGGTCCGAGATTTTTTTAAATGGGTGTTTAAGGGGCGTCCATGGCCGAGTGGTTAAGGTTTCCGACTGAAAATCACTTGCCCTTCACTGCTGTGAGTTCGATACCTACCAGGGTCAAGATATTTTAAGCTAACCAGCTAGCTTTCGGAACGTCGAAGGTTCTACCCAGGTGCCCGCTCGGGCCTGAAAACTGTCCTGAGGTCCTGGAGTCTTCCTCCACTATGGAAAGCTGGTTCGTACACACCAGAATGTACTCGTAAAGAGGCGAGATCCCATTTCTACCCGTGCCGGACTGGGAAATGACAACAACAACATAATATGGGTGTTTGCTTTGCAAGGAAATTTAGCTCTACAACACTTTCGTTAGATTTTTGTCTTTGATATAGCAATAAAATTGAACTAGTTCTCATAGTCTCAAAGAATTCCGCCCTGCTTTAAAAATTATTTCGTATAGTATTTAAGTATTTTTTTTTAAACATGAAAACTTTCATATTTAGGCCTGCTTAGTGTATGGTAATCATTTTATGCTGATTTTGTGTAAACACCGACAAAGAGAGAGACAACTAAAGCGTAGTCTTCTGTTTTATATATTGAAACAGGTCTACACGGAAATATTTCACTAGAAAATAGAATTTGTACAAGTTGTCACATGAATTTAATAGAAAATGAATATCGTTTTGTACTTTTATGTCCGAAATACTATAATCTATGAAAACAATTTTTCTTTCCCTATTTCTGCCATTGGGAAACATTACAAAACTTTGGAACACAGTTAGCATCAAGCAATCCTTCCAAAACTTCTCAATAACTAAGTACATGTACATGTATATATATTTCGCTTTTACGGAGCAAAATAACACTTACATATCTTTTTTTGTCTCTCTGTACATCTGTGTCATGACTTGCTTGTTACAGTTGTAATGTACACCTAAATGCCGAATGAAATACTTGTCATTGTCATTTAGAAGGAAGACGAGTTAGTTGCACCTTTAAAGATTACTCCGGGAGAGAGAATTCCAAAAGACGGTACCATTGAACTAAACAAGGGCCGGAAAACCATCTCCCTCAAAGTAGTCAGTAAATGTGACCGACCAATACAGGTATGTTCATCTGCTCACAAAGATAATAACATTCAAACCTTCAAAAGGATATGTCCCAAAAGTGGCAAGGTCAGATGCAAGAGTTCCAACAAAGGGTTCGTTTGGGGCAATCTTATGATAGTAACATGATAATATCCAACTTTCTGGACAAAACTCCCATGAAAATTGAATATCGCTGCCCAAAAGGAGGCTCCAGCAAACCTACGGAACCCCTGAGTAGTGCTATTAAATGAAGAGAAATATTGTGGATTTATATATTGAAGTGTTTGTCTTATTTTATTTAAATTTATGCACAACCGTAGTATTGTTGTTTGCGTATAAACTGGAGGCCTGTATCACAATAAAGTTTTGTATTAAAAGTATTGTAAATTTACGATTTAAAAAACCCTCATTACGGACACTAGATATTACGGGTACCGGTATTATGTGCGATTTTTTAAAGAACAGACATGTTCTCTTCTTATTGATTTAAACCCACAATTAAGGACAACCCGCTATTAAGGACACTTTCCCTCAGTCCCTTAGGTGTCCGTTATAGAGGGGGTTCACTGTATAAAAAGTAATAAGAAAGATTTCATTTATACCCATTGAACCTTTTTCCAGGTCTGTGTCTCTTGCACTGGACACTCACAATATTATCAGTTGGTGCATTCACTATAGATATAGATCCAAGCTATCAAGTCATATTATTGCAATGTAATTAAGGTGTGTGTATATTGAAAGCTCGGTTGGGCAGTCAGTTGATTACCACGGTTTAGGCTCCAAGGTTTTTATGTGTTCGTCTTGTTATCCGCTTGCATTCCGCTTCAACGATGTTAATTTCTGAAATCGAGAAATTCTGTTAAGTTCTATTCTAACCCGAAAAAATTGCTTTATAACCCTGTTCTTCATTGAATTTGATTCAGTTTATTTGTTATTGTTCATTGGATGTGGAACACCGTACTTATATATGAAGAGGGAATGCTAATATAGGAGGACGAGTATTCATCGAATAGCTAGATCGTAGATGCGGATTAGAGAAGCGAGGATGATATTTTCATGACAAAAACAAAACGTGACTTAAATTTAACCAGTTTTTGCTTCTGAGGGCAATAACTAGAAAAATTTAACACGATGCAGTACGTGATCATTCACAAAACGTCGGCCTTAAACCTTGCGTGCAAAGCGTTGTTTTTTTGTTATCTTTTTTTGTAATTCTCATGTAGGTTTTGTTTTTCAAATTAACTTCCTGTAAGCACAGTTTCGTACCGCGAATGCATAATACTTTGTTTTGCTCTCGTTATTTTTAGTTGTAAATTTCCTGTTCAAATGTATTTTTCTTGAGCTAAACTGAAGTTTAGTGAAGAATTATGAATGCATAAAAAGTGTCAGTATTGGAAGACAACGCAGTGTAAAATTTGTGTGTGTTTTATCTATATTTTACTTTCTTCTTGCCAAAAAATGAGAGGCCACGCACCGTACACCGGCACTTGATTTTTGCTACGCTGCGTACCACGGCATTTTATTCAATGCTGGTATTTAACTTTACTTTGGTTGTCAAAATCTTTAACTGTTACTTCACATTTAATTGAGCTGTAGTTTGTTGTGTTGGCGTACATTGCAAAACAAAGTTTGATATACTTAAAAATTGTTCCATCAACAAGACGGAGCGGATCAGGAGGGTATTCTTTGGGGTTGCTCAAACCCCCTGTTGGCGCATCAATATTTAATTTTAATGTGGATTATGGCCAGAATGTAGGAATTATCACATAACTACCCCATGACTGACCCAAACGAACTTCTTTTGTGGAAGTCTGATCCGACCATGAACAAAGCTAGCAGAGTATTTCACGCAATACCCGAGTCCGCTACCGATGAAAACCTCAAAAATAATTTGTGAAAGATAGATTTATCTGACGTGGTTTCCATAAAAATTTGAATCATAAAAATCTACCTCATGTTAAGAAGCAGTAGGGTCTGGGTGGGGCAAATCAACATTAAGCATTGTTTCAGACTTTGTCTATAACATGTAAAATGACCGAATATATTAATGTTTAACATACATTGTACTTAATGTTTATTGACAAAATCATTTATAGAAGTCGGTTTAAAGACTAGATTTTGAAAGATCGTATTGAAAAGAATGCAGAGTTTTACAAAAAGACATTGATTTATGTTATATTTGTGCGTTTATCTTATTTTTAAAATACTAATTAAGGAATTATCCGTTGTCCGATTTTTTCTAATTTTGGATAGGTTGTTGTTTATACTAAATGTGACGGGTATTGAAAATTTCATTTCTGTTGCAATTTTGCCTATGTTTGACGTATTTGTTCGTAATGTGACTGTGCTAATTATGTTTATTGCAAGTAACTGACTCGACCTTTGATGTGTGGTGAGAAATGAAATGTTGTACATTATGCTGTAACCACTTTAATCTGTGTACCAAATGTATGATATGCAGAATCATTTTTCATCAAAGGTCTAAGGTCAGGCATACATAAATAAGAAAAAGTACTTTTATAACTTTAGAAGTAGTCAAGATCATTCATTTAAATGGCAAAATGAAAATTAGGCACAGCCTTTTATTTTGACCAATGGTCTGCGGTAGGTGTCTGTTATTAAAATAGAGAAAACTTAATATTTCAATAACTCATAAAGTAAAGTAAACAAGATACAGTGATGACACTTGGTATACATATTTGATGTAAAGTTATTACAGCATTATGTACATTATTTCATTTTTCATCACAAGTCAAAGGTCAAGTCAGTTATTTGGAATAAACATTAACTATCTTTCACAAATTATTGATTGGGGTTTCACCCCTGTTTCGCGTGCATTACTCTGATAGCTTTGTTCAGGGTTGGATGAAAGAAAGGGATTCGATTGGGTCAGTCTTATGGTAGTTATGTGATAATTCCAACTTTCTGGCCATAATCCCCATGAAAATTTAAATATTGTTATTAAGTAAACATAATCACAAATCTTTCACAAATTATTGATTGAGGTTTTCATTGGTAGAGGACTCCTGAATTGCGTGGCTAGCTTTGTTCAGGGTCGGATCAAAAATTTCCACACAAGAAGTTCGTTTGGGTCAGTCTTAGGGTAGTTATGTGATAATTCCAACTTTCAAATTTATAATCCCCATGAAAACTAAATATTGATGCGCAAAAAGGGGGTTTGAGCAACTCAAAATAACACCCTTTGAATCCGTTCCTGCCGGTTGATGGAAGAATTTTTAAGTACTTTGTTTTGCAATGTACACCAACACAACAAACTTCAACTATATTGATGTGAAGAAGCAGTGTGATATTTCGATAACTAAAATATTTTTAATACCAGCATCGTATAAAATGCCGTGATACGCAGCGTAGCAATAATCAAGTGCCGGTGTCCGGTGCGTGGCCTCTCAATTTTTGCAAGAAGCAAGTAAAATATAGATAAAACACACTCAACCTTTACACAGCAGTGTCCTCCAGTGCAAACATTTTTTATGCATTCATAATTCTTTACTAGACTTTACTTTAGATCAAGAAAAAATACGTTTGAACAGGAAATTTACAACTTTTGCAGTACAGAGAGGTCCATTTTCACGAATGATTGGGCAAACTACTGTATTCTGGACACAGAGAAGACTAGAATCATAAAAAGTCATGATTTGACAGCCGTACAGGCCTATTGGTTTGAGTATTATTTAAATATTTAACCAAAAACTTTGCGATTTTCTTACCTTACCCCAAAAATTCTCCTACATTGACACCTGTTATGCCGGTTAAAAGCGTTGCATATGCCGTGATCGCGGCGTAGTGCCGTTCGCGAAGCGTACCAGGTTAGCCAGGGTGATATATATTTTTCCTATCAGCAAATGTGTAGGTGAACAGGTGAATAAAGCCAATCTAAGGCCTCATATTGGTTTTACAATCCAATCCATTGTATTTGTGATCTACTAAATAAAATTATTTTCCCTAGGTTGGAAGTCACTACAACTTTATAGAGACCAACAAGAGGCTCTTCTTCGATCGAGCAAGGGCATACGGGTTTAGACTGGTAGGTCACTAGTTTAATCTCGTATTAGTTTCAGCTGTGTTGTTTAGTTATGTTAAGTTATATGTTCAGTTACTATAAATCAAATAGATGTCCACTGATTACGTTATTTTTGAGACTGTTAAATGAGAAGTTCATATTTTCGCGTTCTTTCCAGAATATCCCGGCAGGAACATCGATCCGGTTTGAACCAGGTGAAGAAAGAAGTGTGGACCTGGTAGAAATTGGTGGAAATAAGTAAATTCCTTTAATTAATTTTGTTAAAACTACACACGAAACACCATCTTCGGTCTCCGAAATTACCCGATCAAGACGATGATTGAAACCTTTTTTATGTTTTCGCAACAACGGAAATGTTTCCAGAGAAAATTACCTGCTCATTTCAAACTCGACATTATTGAAATATTCAACATCTTAATCAGCGCACTTGGTTTTGTGTTCATATTTTATATTTTTAATACGGTAGGACATATACTAATTTAAATATACCGTCAAACATGTGCTAAGAACCACCTGTAAACAAAGACCATCTTTGGATAAAGGCCACATTTTATTTGTTCCACTGACTGACATACAGAATAAATTTACACGTGAACAAAGACCACCTGCCTTTAGAGACAACTTTTGGGTCGTCCCCCGAGTGGTCTTTATAGACTGGGTTGACTATATGTCTTTCAAGATTTGTTTCAGGGCCTCGTAGTCTAGCAGACTGACCGAGAAGTTGCTGTTGATTGATACAGTTTGAACGCCGTGTCAGT
Organism: Corbicula japonica; assembly: GCA_038501625.1. Lineage (NCBI taxonomy): Eukaryota > Metazoa > Mollusca > Bivalvia > Venerida > Cyrenidae > Corbicula > Corbicula japonica. The sequence continues at coordinate 133,164 of JAZAYU010000815.1, forward strand.
TGAGCTATAAACTCTAACTCAATGAAAAATCAATCAATCAATCAATCAATCAATCAATAAATCAATCAAGATTCGGGATAAAGTTGTTAGACGCTGAAAAAGATCGGATCAATTTCACGAGTGCCGTGTTCCTAGATTTGCCATGTGATGCCCCGTTACCTCAAAGACGTTTGATGTTTTAGCCATTCCAACAGTGTATTATAATCATGATTGTAGCGTATTGCGTCTTGTACAGAATAATTGGTTTGATCAAACCAGGTTACCTTTGAATGAGTTTAAAAATTATATTTGGCCAAGTTGCTGCAGCAAACACTTTGCGACGGCGGATGTATATATTCACAGCCACGCATGCGTAAACTCTCCCTCTCACACACATATACTCAATTCAAACTTTAAATTAATGATATAAGATTTGTATTACCGTTTTGTTTGTTGTTTTTTTTATTAAAGATTTAGTAAACATGTAATCTGATATTTACAGAATAGTTCGTGGAGGAAATGGTCTGTGTGACGGTCTTGTGTCCGAGGAGAACCTACCGCTTGTCGTACAACGTGTCCAGGACGGTGGTTTCGGGAATATCAAACAGGTGCGTTTCTCCATGGTGTATTTGCAGTACGTCTTGATTTACCGGTTATTTTCTTTATTCCATGTATGACATTGTGTCTATAGGGGACACTTAACTGTTCTATGATAGTGAAGTCATCCTTCGATTTTCACATTTATTTACTATGGCTTGTAAATAGGTATCACATTGAATGGTTGATTTTGTAGCGGAGAGATCATACCAGTTCCCTGGGGTTGAAGCCAATTTTTTGTATATTGTATATTATGTTGAGATCATTTATCACATGTGTCAGCCGACCCAGCTGTAAATGAGTAAACCTATTTATGGTGGTAAATTTCAATCACACATGCCGATTGATATATTTAAAATAACATAACATAACTTTATTGCTCTGCTCTGCTCCGCTCCTCTCCTCTCCTCTCCTCTCCTCTCCTCTCCTCTACTCTACTCTACTCTACTCTACTCTACTGTATTGTACTGTACTATACCAAAACACCAACAACAACAACACCACCACCTACAACAACACTACCAACAACAAAAACACCATAACCACCAACAACATCACCACCAACAACAACACCAACACCACCATCAACAACATCAACGACACCACCAACACCACCACCAACAACAACAACACCAACAACAATAACAACACCAACAACACCACCACCACCAAAAACAACAACGCCACCAACAACAACACCACCACCAACAACAACACCAACGACAACACCATCACCAACACCACCAACAACACCAACACCACCAACAACAACATCAACAACAACAACAGCAACCAGCATACCATACTATACTACACCACACCACACCAGTATACACTATATACTGAACTGGACCATACCATAACCAAAACCATACCATACCATACCATACTATACCATTTTAGAGGTATAAACAAATGAGAAAAAATGGGATAATTGGGTATTGAGTGGTTAAGGGGTTGGGGGTTTGAGGTGGACAGGGATAGTGTGTTGATGGGTGTTGGATCAGGGATGTATGGGCTGGGTTGTGTAAACCCTCTAAAAACCTACATGAATAAATTAAGTGTAATTTATTGATTTCCTAACTTGGATTAAGAAACTTTTGTTTATGTGTGTGTGTGTTGGGGTGTCATATACTTCTGAATCACTCCCCATTTTAAAGAAGCCCAGTTTAAAATGTGCTGAAATATGCCTGACTTTTCAAATAGTCGAGGTAGCAGTCGTTTCCGACTGGCTCTTGTCTGATAAACTAATAAGTACACATCTATAGAACACTTTACACAACATTACGAATTCTATGTAGTTTCCCTATCGAGTAGTCTGTCTTATTTGTTGTGCAATATATGAAAATACAGCCAGATTGTTAATAACTTTAATGGAATTATATGATAAATCCTATATTATGCAGGATAACGTGAGCCCCGGTAAGCCAATGACGTTGACGAACAGGCAGTATAGCTACTTGTTTGGACCCACTGTCGGCGATAGGGTACGTATCTGCCCAGTAAGACCCGAGCAGCCTTGCTGGTTGATTCTGCTTTATGTTTTAAATTAAAAGTGCAGGTGTTCTAGTGCACGCGTACTTAAGAAAGGCTTTCTGGTGGTTTGACTCGCGTCTGAAAATGATCATACTGAACCATAAATCTCTCTGAAAGAGGGATAAAGCAACAGTGTTTGTCCGCATATCAGTGCGTCCATTCGCCGTCCGTACGCCCAGCATTCTTGTTCGCTCTGGGTGGTCATCATCTTCTGAAAGAATAACATAACACTGTGATATCATTTTATTTCGCGATGGTTTAATTTTCGCGTATTTCGCGCATCGGCAAGAGCGTGAAAATAAACCCTAGCGAAATCAAAGCCTTGAATATTTGGTCTTATTAATGTTAAAAATAGAATTGCGCGAATTTATGCCGGCGGGTATTTGTAATTTATCTTTTGCGCGAATTTTTTCCCCGCGAAATTAAATGATACCACAGTATCTGAACTCATTAAAGGTCAGCACAGCGAACTGAAGTATTTAATATTCATCATCATTTGATCGCATTACATTAATTTCATATATGTTTATCTAGAGAGGTTGAACAAACTATATGATTGTATACATCTTTCATCCGTTTACATTTAAATATGTGGTGCAGAGTTCAAGCAAATGTAATGTTATTTTATCGCCAGGGTTGACATCTTCAAGGAAAGTGCTGAAGATTATATAACTGATGTTTGAAACCAGTCTCAAATCTCAACATCTGACTGGCGACTGTTATCCATTCTCAGTTTTATAATCTTTAGGCCAGATCTGTAATGTTTTTGTCATGTTGTTTTCGCATATTTAAATAAAAACATAACTATTTATGCAGTGTCATGCCTTTCCTCATCAGTGCCCAAGGTTATAAAACTGAGCATGGAAACCAGTCTCAAATCTCAAGCATCTGATTGGCTGAAATGCCAATTAGATGCTTGAGATTTGAGACTGGTTTCTAAGCACCAGGTTAAAGTACAGGTGAGCTGGTGTTTCATTAAGCGTCTGTAAACTATGCCTATAATGTAATTTTTACCGAAAGTTGTTATTGTATGGAGAATATGGTCATCATCATGTAACTACACAAGAGAGACGGTCAGAAGACTCGGTCCCTGTTCTCCATTTGTTTAGCCTTTGGTAGGCGGTAGGTGTTAATGTCTGGGATTAATCTATATAGAACAAAACCTCATTATGATTACCCCTAAATTAAGACCACCAAGAAAATGAGACCACTATTCGATTCTCTTATTTACATTTTTGAACTGAAATAAAGATCACCCCACAGTTGAAACTATTTTTGGAAAGTACGAAAGGGGGTCTAAATAGCGGGGTGGAACTGTACATATCTTATCCGTTTCACTAGTACATAGAATTTGATGTATGAAAATAATAACTTTGTCCTTCATAACCTAAACCTTTAATATCAGAAGTAAGAACCTAAACCGTACTTTAATGAATGCATATAAGTTTACTCATCCTTAAGAAATATATGTTGTATTTGGACAGATGCGGCTAGGAGACACGAGTCTGATCCTGGAAGTCGAGAAGGACTTTACCGTGTACGGTGACGAGCTCAAATTCGGTGGTGGAAAGGTATACCCTTACGCCCACAAATAATTCTGCATAGATTCCTAGCAATTCCTAGTTTGGTGGTGGGAAGGTACTCTTACATCCACTAATTGTGCTGCAGTTACTTCACTTATCGTGCTGCAGAGATTGCTAGCAATTCAAGTTTTTCATAACATAAATTTCTAATTAATTTATTTGAACAGATGAAAATCTTTAAACAATCTTTGTATCTGTAAACACTTTCCGTTTATATTACTTAAACAACTCATGTTATGCCTGAACATTTTTGAAACTTCAGACATGGTAAACAGAGTCTAGGCTCTAAGATTGTAAAGCCGAGAATTGAAACCAGCCTCAAATCTCAAGGATCTGATTGGCAGAAATGGAGACTTGTCCATTAGACATTTTAGACTTTTGGGCCCTGTCGGCATAATGTTCAATATTTTCAACTTGTTTGTAACTACAAACTGTTCCAAAGCAAATACTGTTTTGTTTGTCAGTCTGTACGAGAGGGAATGGGACAGCAAGCGAATCGTCCTAATGCCCAGTGGGATGTGTTAGACACCGTCATCACCAACGCACTAATCGTGGACGCTGTCACTGGTATCATCAAAGCCGACATTGGACTTAAGGCAAGTTTCCAATTTTATCATCGTTGCTGCCTTTATTATTATTATTAGTAGTAGTAGTACTAGTAGTTATCATCGTTGCTGCCTTTATTATTATTATTATTATTATTATTATTAGTAGTAGTAGTAGTAGTAGTAGTAGTAGTAGTAGTAGCAGTAGCAGTAGCAGTAGCAGTAGCAGCGATAATGAATATGATAATAATGATGAGCTTTAAGTTGATGGCAATATTGAAGTTGATAGCAGTATTGAATGTTGAAAACAGTATCAATTTGTTTCTGACTTGGACCACACCATTTTCAATAGCACGGCAAATGCTTAACCCTGTACTCCCTATGAGCAAACAATGTAGATCCAGACCAGCCGGTACATCGGTGCTCTCTGATCAGGCTCTACACTGTTCATTTCTTGGTCAGAAATAACATAACGATTCAAACAGCAAACAGTGTACATCCTGATCGGACGGCACAGATGAACCCGGTGATCTGGATCAAAACTGTTCTTACATGAATAACAACGATATTCGTGGAGAAATGGGTTAATATTTTGTGTGAACATTATAAATTGATTCGGATGAAGTTACTTACTGACTTACTTATAGGACGGCAACATTGCGGCCATTGGAAAGGCGGGAAATCCTGATGTTATGGACGGAGTCACGCGAGTAAGTTTTAAATCCACTAATATTCATAGAAATGATGTTTTTCATATGTTTTTTATATTTCTCTTTAGTGAAGCTTTATTCTGAATTTTCATTTTACCATTTGATTCGTTTAAACTGTTAGTTTTCCTTAAGCACACCATTGAGCAAGAAAGTTTATAAATGTTCATGGATAATAAATCAATTTGATTAAAATATTTTAAATATAAAAAAACCTTCACGTGCGCTCTATAACTTTTACCTAAGTTTTGATTCCTTACAGGGTATGGTAGTAGGTGCAGGGACGGAAGTTATAGCGGGGGAGGGGATGATTATCACCGCCGGAGCATTAGATGCGCACGTGCACTTTATTTGTCCCCAGTTGGCACGCGAGGCCATTGCTTCCGGTATTACAACCATGTTTGGGGGCGGTACCGGACCCGCTACCGGATCCAATGCGACTACCTGCTCGCCGGGACCAAACCACATCAGGTATATTGCCCGGACCTTCTGTTTGATTGATACTTGCGCAAATGCCATTTTATAATGGTGCGTTACATATTATTAAAGACTTTATATACGCCCTTCGAAGACGGGACGTATTATGGGAACACGATTTGCGGGCGTCCGTCCGGGCTGGCGGCATCCACAGCGATGTCGGCTCTATAAATCAAACAGTTATTATACGATATTTATGAAACCTGTATAAATGTTAATGGCCAAGTTTGATAACCAGCCGAATAGCATCAACCACTTAAGAGTTATGACCCTTTATACAAAATGGCAAATTCGCCTTGTCAGCTCTCTAACTCAAACTGTTGTTGTCCAATCTTCATGAAACTTGGAGAAAATGTTTATGGGCTTTATATTTCTGTCAAGTTTGATAACCATCAAAATCGCTTCTGGAACGTCAGAGTTATGGCCCTTTTATTTATGCAAAAATGAAAAATTCCCATTTTCTGCTCTCCGAATCAGTTGTTGCCCAATCTAAGTGAAACTTGGGGAAATGTTTATAGGCGTACTATCTCAACCAAGTCAATAACAAGCCAGCAATTAAACGCCCTGTAACTTAAAATTTTCGTGGCTGGTTATTAAATCCATGATATTAGTACGTGGTTCCTTTGATATCATAGATACCTCCGCAAATACCCCATTACTCTTTGGTATTATATAAGCTGGTTGTCAATTTCTTTTGCGTTTTAAGGATTCCTGCAACTAAATACATGTACACACCCCTCTGTCAACCATTTACCAATCTTTTCGACGGGCGTATTTTGTGGCACTTTGGCACTCTTATTTTTCGAACAGATCATAATTAAATACAGTATGTTCATCAGGTTTAAAAATACATAAATATATACATGTTTGATGACATTTTATTTCTGTATTTATAGAGACATGCTACAGAGTACGGATGCTTTCCCACTGAACTTTGGCTTCACAGGTAAAGGTAACTCCTCCTGGTCGGACGGTCTGGCTCAGGATCTGGAGGAACAAGTATTAGCCGGCGCCATCGGGTAAGACTTAAATTGTGCCAATATTTTGCCTGAGTATCTTGAGCTATTCTACTCCGTAGTCGGCATCGCCGTCCAGCTTTTTGGATAAAGTTTGCGTTAAACCTCATTATCTCTTACAAAGTACTATAGCTACAGTTTTCAAACTTGGTTAACTTATTTAACATCTTATCTGGAATTTTAAATTTCGATTAAATGATCGTCCCGGTTCAACTAAGAGCTTAACGTGTAAGCTTCCGTGCAAGCTGGTGTGCAAGCGCATAACTATCATGACAATTTAACTATAGCTTTAAAACTTAGTACACTTTTATCCTATGATAAAGGCCGAGATGTACCAAATACCATCACACTGCTTTGAATTAAATTAAATTACAGCCTTTGTTTCATTTTTGTGAACTTGAAATTATTCCCGTACATGCTAATTACATGTGTAGTATTATTTTAACAGATTTGACACTTTCTATCTTTTTAACCTAACATTTTATTGTTAAAATTTGGATTCCTTTCTTTCACAATGCTGTTGCTAAATGTATGAAACTAAGGATACAAACGTAGAACGATAAGAAATGAATGTTGATGGGAGAAGTAAAATCATTATAGAGGAATGGGCGGTCTCCAAAACATAATTATGTGCATGGTGGGGGTAAAGATTACTATTTATAGTATTTCCAAACTTGAACCAACAATTTATATTGTGCTGTGGTTCCATTCCCACCAAAAACTTAAACCAACAAAAACATCATTTGGGGGTACCTCCCCCATTTACATTTTTAAAACTTGTATTTTATTTTTTCTATCAATGCTCATATATTCCACAATGTACAAATCTTTGCAAACATTACTTTGACACTGGACCGGGAAGCAGCTACATAGATCCCAGTCATTGAAACAGCTTGTAAAGAGTAACGGATAGAGAACAACATTCAAACAAATATAATTAATTACTGTCTAAAAGAACCATGTTTGCTATGCTTTCAGATTAAAGCTTCACGAAGACTGGGGAACAACCCCAAAAGCTATTGACACGTGCCTCAAGGTCGCCGACACGTACGATGTACAGGTAAGTGTTTGTAATTTTCGAGAAACTTACCACATATATGCACAGAAAGCATTTAAGAGAGATGTGTTTTATGCGAGATTCACATTTATTAGAAATAGTCAATTATAAATGTTCATGCATTCATGCAGAGAATGAAACTTTTGGAAGCTTCTTAGTAGCAGTGAAAAGTGCACATGGTATTCGATAGTGTCGTCGATAATCGTGTTAATCGCAATTTTAGCTAGGTTGAAAGATACGATTTTATTTCATTATTGAAATTTTGTTTTATTAAATGTAAGACTTTGATGTTTGTTCCTTAGATTACCATTCACACGGACACTCTGAACGAATCGGCATGTGTAGAAGAGTCTATTGAAGCATTCGCTGGACGGACTATACACACGTACCATTCTGAAGGTGCTGGTGGCGGACACGCTCCTGACATCATACGTGTGTGTAGTGAAAAGAATGTGTTACCGTCATCAACAAACCCTACCAGACCGTATACCGCCAACACGATAGACGAACACCTGGACATGCTGATGGTCTGCCATCACCTAGACAAGTTAGCATAATTCAGACATGTTCAAAATTGGCTATGTATAAACAGACCGACTTGTTTAACTCTTGTTTCCTTACTATGAGGTTCATAGAATTTATGTTTCAATGGTCGCTGTTAGGTTTGTATGCTTAATGGAATGGAATGTTTTATTTGTGTAGAACAGAAATATAAAAGACAAAAGTTTTACATCCTTTATGTAATTGAACTACATCGTAACAATTACTTTGAAATATTGCCGTATTAATAATAAAATAAAATAATTTATAACTTTACATATTGGTTGTGATTTAGTTTGTAACAGTATCAGAAAAATGATAAATATAGCAATTTAAAACAATGAGGTTTTTTTGTTTCCATATGTTGTTTTCAATTTGTTATTGTAAGGATCATTATATATTATGCCTTTTAACATAAAGTGAAACCTTTTTGTTAGGACCACCCCTGGGACTGAACAAAAGTACTGGGTGGTCTAAATGCCAGGGAAGGAAATTGTGCAAAACTGTTTAGAGGGACATTGATATAGTGATCTTATTATTTGGGTGATGTTACTTTCACGGTGTTCTTTATGAGAGGGTTTTCTGTTAAATTCCAGAGTTATTTGAGCCATTAGGGTTTCTATTAGCTTCTAAATCTCAGTGTTCATGTTGATCATTAAGGAATTCTGCCAATATATAGCCAAAATACCCCTAATTAAAGGAAAAAGTCAATCTTTAACGAAAATCATAGGGGGCTATTAAGAAATTTTAAGTCAAAGGATCATCCCCCGGGTCAAATGGAAACTCTGAGTCAATATAGGAACTTTGAAGTGATTTATAAATGACAACTATATCTTTCCACACAGGCAAATTAAGAATGATGTGGCATTCGCAGAATCTCGTATCCGAGCCGAGACGATAGCGGCAGAGGATATCCTGCACGACATGGGTGCCATAAGCATCATCGCCTCCGACTCCCAGGCAAGTCATCTTTTCTTATATGTCAAAACATATTGCTTTGCTCTAAATGTGACATTTTATCAATTATGGTGATTATTTTTAATTGAATATTTTAAGGAGTTTATACATTGCTTGATCCATATGCTTACTGATTAATAATAGCGTTTAGTATTGTATTTCAATTATAAGCACCGATTGTTGAAATAAACATTATATACTCCTACAGGCGATGGGTCGTATCGGAGAGGTGATATGTAGGACCTGGCAAACAGCGGACAAGATGAAACTCTTCCGGGGTCAGCTTGCGGAGGAAACGGTCAGTATCGTCCTCAAAGTAATTTTAATAAAGTTTATTCCAGGATAGGTCCGGCACGTACCGCAAACCGTACCGTATTCCGTACTTCAGGATCTGCGGTTACTGTAGCAAGTCGATAGACGACGTCGATGATAATGTCCTGACGGGCTGTACTAATGCTAGGACTGCACGTTTGACACCGTCTTCAAAATTGTGAATATTAACCTATTTACATTTTGTTTTGTTTGGTAAATGTGTTTGACATATTTTAACATTTAATTTACAATATTGAGATCAGCTGCGTTTAGTAAATTATATGACAAGCCAATGCACATTGCAGAAAGACTACTAATGTTCTGAAGTGTAAAATTATAGAGAAATAAAAATCTTATCCAAGTTAAGAATATTAATTCTTGCAAACCATTTTTCACCGAACAGCGTGAAACAGAAATATTGCGTTGTTTATTGTATAATATTCCAAATTTGATAGGGATTTTCCGTTTTACCCCGAATTATTCCCCCTATACCAAGTTTCAACCGCTGTTCCGCTTCAACAGTTTGCCGGCTCATTCCTTCTTTGGCACAAAACTGATGTCAAATGAACACATTTTCAGAATAGCAGCATATTTTATCGTTTCAACCTTCGCTCCCAGGTAGAGGCAATATCATTTGAAAAATTCACAGTAGCGCTGCTTGTGCAGTGTGGCGGCCGTAAAAAGTCTCCCCGTACATATAGTCAGTACTGTTATCAGTAAAATAACCCGTTACCGATGTCGTGCAGTGATGATAACGTATATCAGGGCTATCCGATCAACCTTTTTTGGGGTTGTTCCGGTTAGCTCAATTGGTTTCGTCGTCGAAATTGCAGGGCTAGGCGCTGTCGCTCCCAGGTAGAGGCAATATCATTTTTATGTAAGAAATAAACAAAATCTATCAAATTTAGAGTAGTATATTTAGAATTATTTTATAACAAGTTGCATTGCTGCTTCAGGGAGAAAACGACAATCTGCGCATAAAGCGTTACGTGGCCAAGTACACCATAAATCCGGCTATTGCCCATGGTATGGACTCGCTTATTGGCTCCGTCGAGGTAAAATATTTAGTAAAGTACTTAGTTGCGTTGTTTTGGGGGATTTATCTTAAATTGCCATGTTGGTTTTCAGAGACAGAAATGCTGTGATGAAAATTTATGCTCATTATTTCATGGACTTCTGTTTTGTTTTTTTTATTTTGTACACGGCAAACATGCAAATTGCATATAGAGATATATATACGAAGACATGCAAAACATATAAAAGACTTGTAAATACATATTGCAGGAATACAACTTCGGTTTTGAGGACTAGTTTTAATGATATATGTACAATGAAAGGAAAATCAGAAGATATGAGACATTGTTTTGCATTTAAATATTTCATTAACCACTTTGCACATGGTTCATTTTAAGTAACGAAAATATTATTGAAACCGTCCCTGTGTAAGACGCGGTTCTACTTTTCTTGTCATTGTTTGGAAGTTGGAAGATTTTTTACCTACTATGAATTAATAATTATCTATACAGATGATATATTCGTATACAAGCACATTTCATTTTAAATATCTGAAACCTACATAATTCATATACCGGTAGATATACTATTTCGACTTGCCTCGTATGTTTAACCTGTCATGTAATTATGGATGTTATTTGCAGGTAGGAAAGCTGGCGGATCTTGTCGTCTGGAACCCAGCATTCTTTGGGGCTAAACCGGAAATTATTATTAAAGGCGGTCAGATTGCTTGGAGCCAGATGGGTGAGTCATAAATATGTCAATATGTTCCGTCATAGATCGCGTAGCCGTACTTTGCCGTCAAAACATTCTATAGTTTGTCCCAGCTCATTTGTGACCCTCGAAAAAAGGCGATTTCTTTCTTATAAAGCAACAAATCTAAAAACTAGTACCTGTTTTGTGAATTACAAAAAAACTCCTACGTTGCAAAATCCTGGATTTTTGTTTAAAACTGATATTAAGCTTACAATCGCAAACCTTAATTTTCCTATGGCATGTTGCCATTGTTTACATACTAATCTCCATTTTGTGAGGTAACGCGTGACGTCATCGCGATTAAAACAGAGCGGGGAAGTTCTCAAACGTTATTTTGACTGTCAAAATGTGATATCGACTTACGAAAAGACAAAATACCTAATTAAAATACCTAATTTGTTTACAATTCCTATTTGATTTGCGATGTTTTGATTTAATACCTCAATCATTCATTTGCAAAAAAAAAAAATAAGCCTGTTTTATTACTACCGTTATAACGAATGTATAATCACGAGGAATTACATTTGAGAGATCCTGGTTCTTCATTTTAAAAATAATTAGGGCCCTACATTGTTGTTATAATCACCATATGCGGCATGTTGTTTAATAATAATAATACATTTTCGTTAGCGTACAATGACTGCTGCAAACGGCAAGACCTTTGACGTTCACGACGACGATGAATATTTCGTGTTTGTATACCAGTCAAAGATGCCTTTAAGAAAATATTAAATAAGTGGGTAACATGTTTCTGATAATGAGGATGTAAACAAATGTATTTAGTCGTGTATTCAAATAATAAAGTTCGGTACATAATGGCTTGTGGAGTTGTAAGGGCCCGGTAACGTAATCTGGCGACTCGATGCTCCACACTTCTTTTAATTAATAATTATTGTATCACGTTTTAGTTCGTTTTCAAGTGATATAAAATATCTCTCGGTGTATAGCATGTCGAAACTGACATGTTTTTGTTGTTCATATTACCCTGCTTTTCTCTGATATGATGGGAATATTGTCGGACAAGCCGAAAATTGGGGCCAAAATAGTGAAATAATTTCTGCTTCCCTTGGACCGTCGTTCGCGGTAACAGTTTTATACCTTTGGATTGATTTCTACGCAGTGTCGGGTGTCAAATTTAAATAGTAGCTTTTACTAAGTTTGCTTATGAATAATTGGTATATAAATCTAAATCTATAAACATGTTCATGTGTATTTGTGAAGAGAACAATCGGTCGTCTCGCGAATCTTGAATTCCGAAAATCTAATAATTGTAGCTCATTGCTGCGACAATGTTTAAACAATTAATAAAAATGCATTATGGCCGATTCCCGTCATAATGCCTAAAATTCCGATATAGTTCTAAGCATTCGTGAGCGTATACTGAGAATGTGAAATGTAGAAATAGTCTCACACGTGCGTACGTAGTAAATTTAAAGTGAGTACGCAATAGCGTTTGTGGAATTACCCCGGCCAGTGTCACCGCGTGATGGCTAAAGAAACAGCGAATGTTTTATGGTTTTGTTTATTTACCAGTAACGCAATCGTATATGGTCAAAGACCTACCACCACCGCATACATTTTAACCTTGAAAGATGAGTATAATACATAATAAATCTATCTATCTCTATCTCTTCAATAAGTTTCTTACGCTCGTGAAAAAATACAAGACAGCACACTTCAGGTACACTGAAATCCGTATCACAAATAAAAAACAAACTCTGCAAATTTTTAATAGACAATTGATTCACTAAAATGTTTTCAATTCAAAGAAATGTTCGTATAGCTTCTGTGGTATTTAAGAGATCTAGATGAATG